>JAKSZP010016106.1:0-98081 GCA_022478985.1 Massospora cicadina | reverse complement strand
AAATAATATATCAGATGGTTGGTCAAACCAAATACAACTCTTGTGTTGCTCCAACTTTTTTGAGAACTGAAACCGCAATTTTTAATAAAATTTTTTAATATGATTACCAAAACTGAGAAATATTTAGAAAAAAGTTTTCTATTTATAGAAGATTAAACAATAACCCAACAACATACATAGGCAGTGTGATGGCTTTAAGGCTGGCATGAGGGAGAGGAGGCTTAGATGAACATAAAGTCCTTATTTATAAAATTTTTATCCTTGGCGATTTTACAAGGGGATCAAACAGCTGATATAAATAATAAGTTACAATCTTATTTTGATCAGATCTAGTGTTCTGGAGGGTTAATTCTCATTTAAAACGTTGGTTTTCACGTTGGTGTCACATAAACTTGCCTCATCTGAAACCTTTTACTTTCCTTTTGTAGCTGAGATTATTCATATGTGATATTGTTGACTAACATTTTTGCACCTGTGGAAACCCGAGTATCAATTTCTTATGACGCCCCTGTGCGAGTCCTCTATTTTTTTAATTTATTGTGGGGAAGGCCAACCATGGGATGGACACTTCCGAATATGACTCAGACGAGACAAAACATAGTACCAAGGGAGGCACCCCAGAGAAGCGATGCTATCTCTTGTTACCAGCGGGAACGCCACTTATGGGGAGGGGAGGGAACGTGTGAAGGGGCCGTAGCCACTATTGAGCACGTGTGGAGGAAGGGGTCTGATTTGATGAACCAGACTGGGAACCAGGAGGAGACCAGCTGTCAGTGACGCGGTGGGAGATATCCAAACATCCACGCTTGAAAGTGGTCCACCAAATGAGACCGGAATCTGTGGACAGCTTCAGGGAGGGTGGGGATAGATCCAGCGATGGCATCCAAGACAATCGTGTGGATAGTCCACATGGCGATTGCAACCACCAGAGCACAGAGGGAGGGTGGGAGGGGGAGGCCATTGATGAAGCAAACATATCTCTTGACAGACTGAAGGGATGCGTTTGATCCTGGCCTAGCAGACGTTGGACTTCGCGCCATATCACTTTAGAGGTGGGGCACTTCTCCAGGCGGTGGAACAGCGTTCCATACTGGCCACACATGACACAGGATAAGTGTAAAGCGTTAGAGCGCTCAGCTGTACGATACACCCGCCTCAGGCAGCGCCACACATGGGAGCGGACTTGAGGCTGCAACAGAGGATGGTGTGCGTATTTCCAGATAGTCTTTTGGGTTTCAATGGAATAAGGGATGTCCATCATGTCCAGGTAGTCCACCCTGGATAGGACTTGGAGTCGAATGGGGATCACGCCATCATGGATGGGTAGCCCCTGTACCTCTTGTGTGAACTGAGGAGAGGGGCGGCCTCTTCAGGTTGTATGTCCATTAATACAAATTCTCCACTATGCGCTTCGCATGGAGAGTAGGATTCGTTTGTAGTGGGTTTTAGTCCCGTGAGGACCTGTGGCCAATGTGTGTGATGCGAGGTATTTCATCAGGGAGTGGGGGTTTGATGGATTATTGAGGCCCAAGGCTCGGGAGAAGTTGGAGTGGGCCGCGCAGGACCAGTGTTGGGATGGGAGTGTAGGAGCAGTGATGGCCGCGATCCAGGTGCCCAGGATCTTGGCGGCATGGGCTTTGAAGTCAAGCAGGCCCATGCCACCATGATGATGAGGGCCAAACATGACCTCTAGCCGTACTGGTGGAGGGTGGCCTGACCAAAGCCATCCTTGCAGCAAAGCATACAGGGATTTGAAGAGGCTTGGGGAGAAGGGGATGGCGTGGGCTCCGAACCAGACTTTGGATAGGAGCATAGAGTTGGCAAGAACAACCCTGCCAGTGAGGGTAGTAGGGTGGGCTCTGAGAGAGGCGATTTGCTTCGTCACGTTGTCCAATATACAGCTTTCCATTACTGCTGACGCGTATCCACCTGCCTCCATCCACACGCCTAGATGGCGTACCGATCCTATGGTAGGACGTGGCACAAAGGGGAGCACCAGTGGAGCAGTGTGTGTTGAGTTAGTAAGGCGTGGACGTGGGCGAGCAGATGGGCCAGGTTGGGAACTACTTGCTGGGGCCCAGCAGTTCTGAAACTGACCAAGGAGGATGATTTCGGTTTTGGAGGCGTTCAGTGCCGCGTTGCTTACCCGGGAATATTCCTGTATGAGGGCTTCAAGCGCGCGTGCATCTTTGTTATTAGACACCCCCACTACGCAATCATCTGCAAATGCCATCATCTTGACTGGGGTTTGGCCTGGCACATGGACCCCAGTGAGGTGGGCATTCACATTTCGCTGTAGTGGGTCAAGGCTGAAGTTGTATAAGAGTGGGCTGAGGGGGTCCCCTTGTCGCAGGCCCCTTTGAGGGCGGACTACTTCTGTTAGGAAGCCTGGGCCACGCACTGCCATTGTTGCAGATTCCGTGAGCAGCATCACCCAGTTAATGAAGTGGGGGGTAGGCGGAATTGATGGAGGCAGGCCCTAAGGTATTCCCAGTTTACTCTATCATAGGCCTTTTGTTGGTCCAAGAATACAAGTGCCCCAGAGGCTGTGGACTGACACACATTAGCCACTGAGTGCACGTTATCCCAAATCGACCTTCTGGGGATGAAACCAAATTGTTCTGGGGAGATGGTGGCAGATGCTACAGTCCCTAAATGGTTAGCCATGATTTTGGTTAAAATTTTGGTGTCTGTGTTTGTTAGAGAAATGGGGTGCCAGTTGGCTAAGTCAAGCCTATCCCCTTTCTTGAAGAGTGTGACAGTAAAGGCCTCTTGTCCTCCTGGTAGGAGGCACGTTTCCAACAGGCTTTGGTTGAGTGAGGCTATCAGCAATGGGGATATATATTTAAAATATTTTTTGTAGAACTCATATGGAATGCCATCTGGGCCTGGGCATTTTTGGTTTGGCGCACCGCGAATGGTTGTCCATAATTCGTTTGGAGTAATTAAATTCATTATTTCTGGGTCATGGAAAATGGTGCAGATATGAGCTCAGTCAAGAAATTCTGCCATTTCAGCCAGCTGAATCGGTTCAGCTCGGTATAACTCAGATTAATATCCTTGCATTTTGATTGCCACTTTGGCCAGTGTGTCCGCAATGGAATTATCCAACTTTGCACCTGTGTGCAGGCCACGCTCTGGCGTGGTGCAAAATTTTTTTTGAAGAAGTATGCGGTGCACTTGTCACCTTTAGTGATGCGTGTGGCCCTGTATTGGACACAAACCTGATGTTTGTGTTGTCTTTCGAGTGCGTTGAGGTGGGCGGCTGCCTCCACTCACTTCTGGCCCCATGCAGGGCTATATCCTGTGGCTGGAATGTTGAACTCCAAGTGGGCCAATTCCACCAGCGTGCGTGATATAACCGCCGATGTGGCTCATGAGCATCTGGAGGAGAGATGGCGATAGTGTCGGATGGTGTCTTCTTTGAAAGTTGCCCATGTGGAAATGGGGTCCGCACAAAATGGTGCAACAAATGATTTCGCCAAAGTTGCCTCTTCCACCCACGTGGAAAATCCTGGCAACGCGAGCTTGGGGGGGGCGGATCTTGCACCAATGTGGGGCCTTTGCAAATGTGACGGGTAAGTGGTATGTTATTGAGACCAGTCAGTGGTCAGAGAATTCCTTTTTCATTGCTTTGAAGTGGGAGATGTGGGGTTGGAATTTCGCCGGTGCTAGAATAAGGTCAATGCGGGTCATGGACCTTAATTAGCCATTATGTACGTGGGGATGCATCATGTTTTCAAGCAGTGGGGCATGTTGCGGCAGTGCATCCCTTAGCCCAAGGGTGGCTTTTAGAATGTGTAGTTCTACGTGACCCTGTGGGGCGTGGGTTGAGGGTGGCCACCAGTCCATTGGTGAGGTTAGCCAACAGTTCATGTCGCCAACTAGGAAATAATCAGGGGGTAGCAGGAGGGATGTGACCGATGAGAAAAATTCCTGACGCTCATGTGCACCGTTTGGGGAGTTTTGTTTACAATTGTGTGCGCAACATCAGCCCATGAGAAGGTGACAATGAGCACTCGGCCATTTAGGAATGTTTCTGAAGATGTAAATTTGAAAAAATTGTTTTTCTGAATTAGCACCCCATAGTGCTTTGACCAAAAGGATAGGGATGGTAGGAGCATTGTTTTCCAAGCTTCCTCGGAACCTCGTGGACATTAAGGACTCCTGGATAGCCAGGATATCCACGGGTAAATTGTTTTGTAAAAAACTCTTTTCCTAGCCCAGGACGGGGAGGCCTTGAGTCCGGCAATATTCAGCATCCCTAGGGTGAAGGTTTCCCCCATCGCACCTTAGGTGCGAGGGGGTGGGCCCCCAGGCCCACCAGCCTCTTCCAGGTCCCCACGGGCTTTCACAGCAGCGCGGGTATTAGCAGCAACACTATCAGGGTTTTTGATGATTTTGCAGAAAGAGTCACATTGGCTTTGGCCTTTGCTTTTTGTTTTCCCGATGTCAGACAAATTTTTTGTGGTGCAGATAAGTTTGGTGCACCGTCAAGTGGGGCAAAAAAAATTTTTTTGGTTGGGATAGGTCCCAAGTCAGTTTTAACTGGGGCTTAGGTGCAGCAATTGGGTGAGATCGAATCTCCCACTGGATCCTCAGATTGAGTGGCCCATTCGGCATGGGCCTCCCAATCTGATTGGGTGATGGATTCCTGAGTTGCTTCCACTGTGAAGGTCTCCATGTCCTCCTGGCGTTGTGAGTGTGGGATGGTGGTGTTGGCCTTGGCCATTTCCTTGGCCGTGGCCCTACAGGCCTGCTTGGCCTTCTTCCGCTCCTGCGGGGAGATGGGCTTTACTAATAGGTAGCAGCCTTGTGCTCCCCACGGAAAGCTTTCTTAGTGCTTGTGGTTGGTTCGTATTGCGCCTCTCCACTGGTCATGGCCGCCAAGGGGTGCTCTTGTAATATGACGCCCTCTTTGATGGGGCATGCATGCGCCTTATGGCTGAACGCATCACAGTGGGTGCAAATGGGGGGCGCGCTGTCCACTGTTACCCAGAATGGGTGGGTGGTATGCCCTGCGATGTCAATAAAGGTGGAGTGCAGGATCTGGGTTAGGTCCTTCACAATCTCCTCAGTTGGGGTCAGAACTGTGATGGCTTTGCCAGTGCACAGGTGTGGCATCAGCGTGAAACATTGCATCTTAAAAGATTGTATTTCACCATATATGGCGAGACCATATTTCTGGTGTTGCTCCAAAATGTCACATTTTACCGTAGTAGGCAAAAAGTCAAACGTGAGGAAAATTTGGTTTGATTTTGTCCATCTGGTGCATTTAGTTTCGATGACCCGTTGCCCTTTGGGGAGGTCGACCACTATGCGCACCACTGCAGCCTTGTCTGCTGCTATTTTGCTTTCAAAACCTAGGTCCAGCCAACTGCATGACATGGAGTAAGGTGCAACGTACACCGCGGTCAGAAAAATTTTGTGTACATCTTCACAAAATTTTTCCCATAGGGCCATTTTTTGGATGTCCAGATACATACAGACTCCAAATTCCACCGACGAAAGTGGCTGGGAATGTGGCTTGTTGATGTACTGGTTGCATCGTGCTTGCCACATGAGTATCTCCAGGGAAATTGTGACAGCCAGTTTTTTTAGATTTTTTGCTATTCTGTCAGATTCTCCGGGGCGTTTTCAAACGTTAGAGGCCGCGGGCCTTCCGCCTGCTCCTCTTGCCTTGTTTGCCCAACTGCTCCCAGACATGGGCGCAGACTAATCCCCTCTATGAGATTATCAAACTAGATTTAGTCTTGAATTGAATAGGTTGCAAAAGTGTTTGCAACGAGAAAGAAAAATTTTGCGAGTCCTCTATTTTAATTATAAATTTTACCCTTGCAACAATCATCAAATGAGTTTCCCTCATATCTAATAAGCTAGTTAATTTTCTGCAAGTATTGCTCTACTGATTATGAGATAATAGTTTGTGATCACTGGAAATTGCACTTCAAGTTGAGAAGGAAAATGAGATGGGGCAGCTTCTACCCATCTCTCATTAAAAATATGCCCTAGATCAGTAAGACAATTAAAAGTGAGAGCCATAGGGTTGACCCGCTTCTCAGTTCTGAAGGGGTGTAGGTTCCAACCACCTTAGTAGCTTAGTGCTAGATTTTTTAGAGAGGCAAATTAAGCATTTAACTTATAATAAATGTTTCCTTCAATTCCATATCTTTGACATTAAACCACAACTATAACAACTCTGTAAAGGATAGCTTAATATCATTTTAACTGTGTAACAATGTTTATATTGTCATGGAGTTTACTTTGTTAATAATATCAAATAAAACTTTGATTTGAAAGATGGTTCTAATCCTTACTAATATACTTTTATAGCCCAAGATAGTGTAAATTAGTCTTTTTTTAGTACTAAATGGTCCCAACCCAAGGGGGGGATTCATCGATGTTTAAATTAGTCTTTTTAGTTTGTACAAAATTAAGGAAGAAAGTACTGAAATTCTTGATATATAGGTCACTTTATCTACACTCATTATGGGTTAGTTGTCAATTTTAAAAGATATATTTCCTGGACCATCTAGTACTAAAAAAAAAGATATATTTCCTCAATTGTTAGGATGTCTAACAAGAAATGCTTATTACCTCGTTATTTTTCTTAGCTCTGAGTTTTGACTCCAATGTGATGCAAGCAGATTGCTATTAAAACATGTTTTTAACGGAGTGACTGCAATTAAGTTTTAACTTCGTCCAAATCTTTTTAGTATCAAAGGATGGCCAACAATGCTATACCTCCTTTTAAGCTATTTTTCCCCTTGTTTAATTGTTATAAGAATAAATGAGTATGTAATTGACACTGGTTTTATTTTTTGTAAAGTGAATTTATTATGCTTATATAAGTTGTAAGACCAACATTTAACTCTATAGTAGTCTCTAGGTCACCAAATCCTCTTTGTAGACTATTTTATAAAAAGAACCATTAGTGGTATTATCTTATATTTGCGCACACCCTTTAATCACAAGAAAAGGTGGGGTACTAAATGTCATAACAGGTATGAAACCTGTTCTAGCTAAGACAAAAAAATCTCCGTCCTCTTATAATATAATTACATTAATGAGATGAAATTAACAGAAAATTAGATTTGGTTGGCTGTCATCTGGGTTTGTTCTTAATAAAGCAGACTATTTTTTATTATAAAAAATGCTATTCTCTTATTGAGAGTTTACACTTAAAGGACATTAGTAATCTACTATATTAAGAGGCACAAAACTTGATCTACAGCTTCTATTATACATGCTCATATTAAACAATGTTTTATTTTTATTTAGAGTTGCTTTGGAGGCATATTTGTTCTTAATGATACATAGTTTCAGCTTATAGCGCAATTTATTATATAATTGGATATTACATTCATTTCAGGTGTATATGCGCTTCATGGTAAAATTAATCAGTAAATTTCAACAGTAAAATTCCCTTAAAACTGCATATTCATAAAAACGCCTCTCAAGTAGATTTCCTTTCTAGATACCCTAATCTTATATAACAGCACATTATATACATGAAAATTTCCACTAGATAATAAAAAACATTATGGGTATGATATTAAAACAATTAGAAGTCCCATCAGAAAGACTAATTTAGCCCATTTTTGTTAATATCTTTTAATTATTAAATCTCTATATGGAAGCATAATTAAGGGTGGTTAGCCTGGCAGGGTAATTCCTGCTTCCACTCTAGAGCAGGTTTTGTTCATCACAAGTTAAAAACCTGTGGTGGATAAAAACATCTCATTGTGGCATATTTATCCAAAGGTCAACCCAACTCAATTACTTTTATGGAAGCATATTTAGGTTTTTTTGTTGCTTAAAAGAGATTGCAACGTGTTTCAGATCATACCAGCACCTGATTAACTTAAGCAGATTTAGCAGAAGGCCCAGAGATATATAAGTTAAGTTAGCTTCTCCTAGTTATTAAACAATTACTGGTTTAGTTATCTCCTTAATATACAATTTTTGTTTATGATTGGTATGATGTATTAACTAAAACTCTCCATATAAAATACTTTAAAAATCTCAACACAACCCAGATGCAACCTGCTACTTCAGTGAGATTATCATTTGTTGTCTCAGAATTAATCCCTTATTCCTAAGCAAATTTCACCTTCTTACACTTTTCAACAATTAGTCTGACTGCTTTAGTATCACAGTATTATTGAGAATTATGATACATTTTTTGAGACACTACGTTTTTAATGCTTATCATAGTCATTTTCATGTAACTTACAAGTTAAATGGTAAAGCTAACAGTCTTTCCAAGCACTTCATCCAAATCTTCTTGTAGTACATAAATTTTATCTTAACTCATTCACGTCACATATTTGGTATATGTTCCTCTGAAATTTTATAGTTCTCCCAAAAAAGGTAGTCGCTTTCTTACAATAGCTTGCTTTTTAATCTTTTTTAAGCACTAGTGGTGCTAACCCAAAAAAGGGGAGCCGCCACACATCTTTATTTGCAAATGGGCCAAACAAAGGGATCATTAGAAATAAAAAATTCCTAACATGGCACCTCAGCTAACAGTCTAGGAAGCCATATCAGAAGGGGAGGAAGTTTGGGTTACTTTTGTCCAGCACCCACTTTAGTTGGTGAACCATGGCAGACAGCATCAGAGTGGGGCATCAGCGACATGGGGCATAAGGAGGTATAGTTGTGGGTTTTCTTCATTTATGAGGCCATCAGTGTCTATTGCCTCAATTTATTGATTAAGTTGATGCCCAGCAAAAGTGATGAGAGCTGTACACAAGTAAATGACTTAATGTGCTGGCGGGTTTCAGGATAATTAGGGTCAAAAGGAGAGGTTTTTGCTGCATCAATACAGGTGCAGCTTGGACCAAAAGCCAGCTCCTCAATCTCATACTTCGCCTCTTCCTCAAAATCATGAGGGGAATTGGGAATAGAAATACCCTCAACCAGGGGTTCCATTGCCCCATGGAGTTGCTGGTGGAGTGGGGTGTTAGTAGGAGCTGCAGCGACTTCAACTGCCATTTTATTTATTTTATATATATGGATAACCGTTTTCAGAATGAAAATGGTGGGGGTGTGATTTGAAAGATTGACAATAAACGTTAACAGTGCAAAATCTGGTTTAACGTTATATGACCAGTTATTTTTATCAACTCAATTGAGACACTCAAAAGGATTTGACTCGTCTGATGCTGACCCAGCCACTAAAGTTGGCAAATTGGACACATCTGATTGGCTACAAACTATTGACCATGGCAGCTCAGCTGAAACTGTTTCAGCCATTGGCTCAGGTTATCATAAATCAACCATCTTTTAAAGATTTCAATATTGATTGGACGAAGGTTTGGAAGCTATGTCAGAATTCGCCAAGGTTGGAGGTAGGAGAATTGAGCCCCACTCAAAAAATTTGCGCAGCAGCAGCTGAGCTGATGCTGGAGGGGGGAGCAGTGGAAGTGGTGGAGGTGGAAGCTGTAGGGCTTTGCGCTTCAAGCGAATAAGCTCAAGCACAAGGGGCAAATGGTGCAGCCATTCTCAACACATGCCTAGAATGGGTGATCAGAGGAAGATCTGATCAACATGCGTGGGGAAAACACAAGATGGGTGTTGTGATGGAATGGTCAGATCATCGCAAAGGCGTGTGGCCCTGCTAAATGATCCGATCCATTTTTAACTACAAATTGCAGCATGGGGTCTGCACTGTAAACAGCTAAACCCTCCATGAGCTTGTGGTGGAGGCATTCAGGGGAAAGTTGGGAGGGCAACCTGGCAAACTGGACCACCAGAATGGCCTCATCTGGGAGCTGCATGCAAACAGTAGGGATAGGGATATTTTTAAACATAATTGGCAGCTTAGATGCTGATGCCGCATTGGCCTCAGGTCAAAATCTGAGATCAAAATAGCCCTTGAGCGGGCGAAAATTGATATATCCAGCAGGTTTGAAGACCACCGTGGCCATCTTGATGATGGCTGTGCTCATTTATGGGAAAGGATTTCCATATTTGACCTAAAGGCCAAAACACAAGTTGCTCTTAGGGAGCACCAGAAGGCTCCAGAGCACCACTTGTGAGCATGTGAGATGGTGGGCTAAGTCCCTAGGTGGGTTGTAACGCCTGGTAGCATTGGATGCTAGCAGAGCCAGCCTGGATGCAATGTGGTGGTGGCCAAAGGACGCCAGAAGGTGGCACACTACCACCCCAAGCTTGGGCAGCAGCTGTCAATGGCATTGACATTTTAATTATTTTCTCAATTTGAGTGGCTGGCTTTTCTCTTTAAAATTAAATTTTTGGTTTTAAACTAGTCAATCAAAGCAAAAGATAGATCTCTAATGTTTTAATCTTTACCTCCATTTCCTGTTGAGTCTAATGTATAATCTCTTTTACATATACATAGTATTGAGCCAATATACATTTTTGAATCACCTTTGTTTTAATCTTAAGTAATTTCTCAATAATATTAAAAACTAGCTCCTCTATTGTACATTGCCTTAAGATTATTATCTACAACATTTATGTTAATAGATAACTTGCCCAGCCATTAAGATTATATACTAAGATTATATATAGAAATATGGCTTCTTACACTACTTAGAAACAGCTCGCATAAACAATTTCTTAGCATTGACTCTACTTTTGATAAGATTTGTTAGATACCTCCACTATTAAAAAGCAAAAGATTGACATTTGAGTTTTGTAACTTTGGTATGAAGGTACGCCATGACATAATGACCAAAGACCAAATTATTGACAACATTTTACTGACTGTAGACACGAAAAACTAAATTCATATTGTTTTAAAGACTTTACCTAGCTATTTATAGCAGTAGAACAGTTTTTAGGTTACCTTGATTGACCTAATGACTAAACATGTGAGATATATAACGTATCATTTATTAGTATATTTTTTTCAAAATCTTTACCAAGCCCTTTGATCAAGGTATCTTAATATTTTTCCTCTTAATACAGTAAATAAAAGCATTTTAGGGTTGACATGAGATTTTTAAAGATACTAGATCTCTTACTGTCAGTACCTTCTTAGATCTGTTAATAGAATTTAATATTTGCATCAATCTAATAGGACAAAAACATCCCTTGTAGTGAGCACCATCTGTTTGCTGCCTAAGCTTAGTGTAGAAAACTGACCTAAGCTCCCTTAGCAGATCACCTGGTGAAAGATTATTTTGTCTAATCAAAAGAAAATTGTCACGTGGAATAAATAACTCAAGACTTTGGACCTTCCTCCTACTTTATAATATCTTTTCTGAGAAAGCACAATTTACGAGATTACATAAAGCTATTTCTCTTATTAATCTACTTTAGCTCTACCGCTTATAAATCAATTACATTTTTATTAATCCAGCTTCAACTATTAAAAGACCTAGAGAAAGAGTCACACTTTTTATTAAGAGTTTATATAAGCTTAAAAATGTTTCTTTCTACCACTGCTTAGGTAGGTCTGTAGAAAGTAAAGCCTTAGATTACCCAATCTGTTAGAGCTTTTATAAACCACAATACATAATTTGGCATAGCAACGGCTTTGGGACTATACCCTAGATCTCTTATATCTAATATATTTTTGCTCCCTGACTCAAAAACTTATCTTTGTCTAATTTGACTTAATGCTTAACATTTTATACCCAGATATCTGTCTACCCAAGTATTAGTCATGGTTGCTAATATAACATCACATCAAAACTTGTTCAAATTTTTTTATTTTTTTTCTTTTTCAGGAATTGAATAAAGTATTTGATTTTTTGCGACTTCTTTTACACCACATTTCCTATAGAGACACATGAGAAATAATAACTTAAATTGAGAATTCACTAAATTGTAAGTTGCGCTAATACATAATCCAAGATGGTATAATCTGTTCAAAACTACTATTATGGTAGCAGCCTAGTATAAAGGATATACAGCTTTACAGGAGTTCCTACTTGAAAATAATTATCTAGAATACTAACTTCTACACCCAGATTATGATTGGCGTCCATTTCTGGTTTATCACCCCTGTATTAGTAAATGTCTTTTAATATTTTATCCAGCAAAGGTGGGACTTTTCTAGCCCATTAGACAACTTAAATCAGTATTTCTGCTTATTTTTTCAGTTGGCACTTTTAAAATTGGTAAAACAAGGACTGTAATGCGGCATCTCGCAATGCAATGCATAAAATGGTAAAATAATTGTACTTTTTAGATTTTTAACATTATAACCAGAGCTTAAATTTAGATTAATCACATAATTCAATATGAAACACTGCGAGATTTTTTAAATTTTCTAGTGTGGCAACCAAATTTACTTCCTTTTGTTAAGGGGGTGTAGGGGGTAGTTAGACGCTTCTTAACACAAATCTGATACATAATCTTCTATTATAATTCTCAAAACAAGTTTCGCTTGTTTGATGACAAAACTCTTGACACTATGTAATAATGACCTTATCATAAATAAGTGTTTATTATTAATCCAGAAGTATGCTTTATATAAAGCGGCAGACTCAATCCAAATAGTGAAGTAATTGATATGAATAAACAAACTGATTTAAGACTGACATGCAAGCCTTTTGGTAAAAATCACCAGTGGATAAAGCTAGGTGAAATACGTTCTTATGCTAGATAGATTCTATAATGTGGCTGAACGCTTACACAAAATGCTTTCGATCTATTGCTTGATTTGCATCATTAGCATAGCTTTTATGTTGGATGTTATTCCTAATATCCATGTGTTGCAAAAAAGCATCCATGTCCACTTGTTTATGTACTTCCACAATATCTTTTTGCTCGATTGTCTCTAAAATATAGCACCATCTTACACTCGTAAAAATCTATGCAGACTTCCATCAATTTTTCTAGTATCTTTGAAGCATCATCTCAAGACTTATTGGACCTATACATAGGCCTCTTTAAACCTATTTTCTTTATGTTTACGATTAGTTTATACAATGGATTGCTCATAATTAATTTAAAATGAAATACTAGCAATTGCAACAATTTATATGCATTTAAAAAGCTTATTTAACACGCGGTTTATGAGTAGAAATATATATGAAGTTACAACTGTAAGTAAATCATTGAGACATCCATCTATGGTTTTTATATATACTTACTAGCAAAGTGATGCGTGTTCAGTTATGACTTTAAATGGACACTATATACATATGATCAGAAAATTTTCAAGCTTTAAGCACAGTTAAAAAAGGTTTTTCTCAGTGACAGTCTACCTCTATTAATCATGCAAAAAAGCTTCAGAAATAGCCAATTGTTTTTTATACTCCATCTTGTCTAATATCTTTAGAATAGCTCTTAGCATCATCAATAGCTTTGGCATACATCTTAAACGTTCTTGTGAAAACTAAGTATATTATAATTGGTGACTCAATGAGATATTGCTTTAACACAATGAAGAATGCATATTGCTCTTAACCTCATAAAAACCTTAACTAAGTTTAACAGGAGAGTCAATGGTAGTGACAACCACAAAAATTTAGAAACTGACTGCTTGTAGTACCTAGCCATACTTGAGAATCCTTGCAATATTCAATAATTAGGTGTTTACAACTCTTATTAACTTTAAATTTTAATTTTTTTAATGAGAGCTTTCTTTTCTTCTTACTTCAATTTATAAAAAGACATAATAGGTTTTAAAAATATGGATAATATGTTTGAGCTTTTTCGTTTCTCAAATTATCTAAACATTTCACATAAATTTTAATTACCTAAAGTCTTTTAAAAAAGTATAATTATCTATATAATTTAGTAAAAATGGCTTCTCTTGGAAAAAATTATCCATTGCTAGTTGAAACCTGTGGTCTCATTGAAAAACCCTATAACGCACTTTAATCTAAATTTATGGTTATTTTATAAAAACATATATTTCTCAATCATCATGGCACAGCTTTAGTTTTCATTACCAGATTATGTAATTCACTATTGAAAAATATTTTGCTTTGCCCAGGCTTTCAGAGTACTTCGATATAAGTTAATCTACAGCAATTCCCCTACTTAAGTCTGGTCTTATTAAACATAACGTCTCAGTATCCTCTTTTTCTTTATATCTAGCAATAGTGATAAAGCATAGGGACTCAAGGGCTAAGTAGTCTCAGCATACAACAACTGTTTTCTTTCTTGTTCTTAAATTAATCCTCTTCCCAAGATATTTGATAAGGCTTTAGTTATAGTGGTGTTAAAAGCCTCTGAATCTCTAATAAAGTTCACCTTTTCAGATCACATGGGAGGCTTTATCAGTACTAAGATATTTATATATTATAAAACAATTTTAGAAAGCTAAAAACCCTTATCTTTTAATGTTTAAAACTGATTTGCTTAGCTTCTCCAGCTGCATACACAAAGATATTTTTATAGCCTGTAAAATTTACATTTGCAAGACATGCACTTTCTATGCCAGGGTAATTTATATAGTAATACTTCCTAGAAATATTTTTACTTCACCATAGTATCTAAGGTCATAATATTATGATACTCGTGGCTGAAAAGCTTTTTTCCATTTGAAATTACAAGCAAATTTAATATAAGTAAATTAACTTTGACCTCCCGCTGCCAATCCTACCCCAATGTCCGCGGATTCCTCATCAGCTGCTCCAGTGTGGGGCAGTGGCGAAACTTCCTCAGAATTTTCCATTTTAGTGGGAACATGCTTAGACTGGTTTTTCCAGTCCTACCAAATCCTTGGGTCAGTTTGCTATGCCCAAGGGTCTCAAGCCCACCTCTCCTGTAACCAAGAGGTACCCCATTGTCCCGTGGTGCTCCCCTGGAGCAGTGTGAATTTTGGCCTTTGGGTCAACTATGGTAAGAAATTCCCATATAATGATTAACAAATCATATAAATAGCTCAAGCATGATGCAGACTGGTACTTTATCAACTTACACACCTATAAGGAGTATTTTTTTCTCAGTTTCATGTTTAAAGATAACTTCGCGTTGGTGACAACTGTGCCCCTATATTTTCCAGGGTACTTTTATCTCTACCAATCAGAGTTGTCTCCAAAGGACACCACTTTGGTGGTTCAGTTTACTGGTTTTCCCGCTCCCCTTCCCCCCTGGTGCTCCATCAGTTGCTGATGCAAGATTTTGTTGCCTATGATCCAACCTCATCCTACAATTTTTGGTCCCAAATGGAGCCACAAGCCTTGCTGGGCCTCAAGCGTTCACCACAATCAGCCCTGGATTTTATAATATTTTTGTTAATTCCCCCATGCCATCATCCCTTCTGCCCTCAACCATCCATTCTGGACCTGCGTTAAGGGCGGGTGATCTATGCATGTGTACTAACTCAAGTTGGACCACTCAAAACGCAAATTTCCCATCTAAGCAGATTCTGGCATCTCTGAGACAACCTTCACCGGCTGCCATTCTGCCTCCACCTTGCACTTTTTTAGTATGGGGACTATCTTACCCTCCTCCATAAATCCTGCTGCTGCAGCACAACATGTAGCAACTAAATCAAGCCCCTCCCAAACCCAGTTGTGGGAATCCAGCTGATTAGTGCTCACCTAGTGCTAAACGCCTGCTGGATTCCACAAAGATTTTATGTAAATCTTAGAAAAATAAATAAGCGCTACTAAAATTTGGATTTTTGTGATTTTTATTAGGAGTGCGATAAGGGGAAAAATACTGATCCTCAACCTCTGACTATCTAGTATCTAAAGTAATTTCAAAGGTCAAGGGGAATTCAGGAATATGTTCGGAATAGCCTGCACAACTAAGAATTAGGAAATATGCAGGAACAACATATCATAGGTCAGGAACTTACATCAGATTAGCAGAACGAAGGAAGCAGAATTCTGATTGGCCCAAACATGCCCATGAGTTAACGTTCTTATAAATTTGAGTCAATCACCACCCAAGAAATTTCTTACACCATGAGGGACCCTCGCCAAGCCTATAAAAGGGGGGTCCCTGTGCAGGTACATTGAGGAACTTCGTTGGGGTCAAGGAGTGCCTTCTGATGATTCCCCTGAGGTCCATAGTGTGGTTGGAGAAATCTGACCCCCTTTTTACTAATGCCCATATGGGTTTCGAAGAGGTGATTCCCCAATTAATGGGGTTCCACTGAGAATTGGCCAAGGATTTTTGGCCGATTTTCTCAACTTTTTCATTATTATTTTAATTAACATGCTCTTAACGACATCAGAATATTGCAAATGGCCAACATTTCCCTTTTTCAGCAGAACTCGACCTACAGCATTATATTTTGAGTCTGCAAAGGTAAATGTCCAACACAAGTACTAAAGATGCTCCCACCAATCATAAAATAGCTTGAACAGTGCTTCAATTAATATGCTTCCCCCAATCGTTATTCCTCAGTCATATGCCAAGGCCCCAATCCAGTTTAACCAGAACCCTTGGGGCATATTGGCTGAGTTCAATGATTAAACAATAAAACTGCCCCATTCCAAGTGAAGTTGAGAGGTTCTTCAATTATGAATGGGCGCTCAGTGCCCCTCTTTGTTTCTATGCCCCACCCCAGCTGAGCGCTGGATCAATTCCAAAGCAACCACCATCTTGCTGTTGAAGCAGCTGCCACGCCAGATTGTCATCCCATCAGTAAAGCTGTTGCCAAATTGGTGTTGTTGCTTGCAAAAGGAATCCTTTCTCCCATTATTCCCCACCATCATTCTGGAAGTCAAAAAACTTGTAATTACCATCTTTAAAAAAACCAAAAGCGCCATCCAGAACGTGGCAGTAGTAGCATGGAATCCCAAAGCCAAAAACACCTGCACCAATATCACCACATCCTTCAAACTTCCCAACATCTAAATCCAAGTTGAAAAGGCTTTGGCCCTCAATATAGGCGTATTTTTAATAACTGACAATTTTTATGAGCAAAGGATCATAAGTGCCCTTGAACCACATACTGCCAATGCCCCTACATCCTTGCTCTCCACACTTGGCCCGTGCTCTGCTCATGGAAGAGGAAAAACACTGCTGAGGATGAGCCCCCCTGATTTCCCCTTCCCTTCCACCATGGTGGTAACTGTGGTTCTCCGCTGTCTCACCTGGTTAATTGTTTTTGTTTGGGATCATCCACCTTTTTTGGAAAGCTTGTTTCACTTTGTTTTTTTCATTTTTACTTTGCCCTTTGAAGTTTTGGTATTGTCCATCTCCTGGTCAGCATAAATTAACTAAGTTAAATAAATTGATACTTGTAACTCAAATCCTTGTGCACTTCAACAGATAAGCTTTTTTCCACACAGTTAGAGTACTATTTATACTTATTAAGACTAGTACAGTTTTAGCTCAATTGTTAGATAATCTATTTTCTTATATCACTTAAAGGTAGTCTTTTGTCCATACCATGAAAAAAGGTAAATTTATTGAACATTTAGTTTAGGTGTAATTGTAAAGAGAATTCAGTTTTTTATTTTTACCATACACATTAATTACATCCAATGTTTAGATTTTTTTATCACATGGCCTGATAATGTTTTAGCTTAAAAACTAACGGTATGTTGGGCTTTCCCTAACAGGGGGAAGCCTCAACTTTATAACTTTACATTATTAATTACATTTATTTTGTCTATTCACGTTAAGTAAGCTAGGTAAAAACATCACCAATTTAAAAGAGGGAAAATAAAGCTATAAAGACAAATTAAAACACCCATAAGGAGACTTTAAATAAAAAATAATGGGAAAACCAATCAGCTGGGAAGGTTGAGAACCACTTTTCTGACCGTGGCAGAAGGGGAGGGAGATTGAGGGCATATTCTTGGCTGTGTCATTTTCACCTAAGAGAAACGTACAGCCAAGGCACATCAAGGGCATAAAGTAATATTGGTATGCATTTTAATATTATCTAAGGGCAGAATATCATAAAATAGGCGTGCATAAATAAGCCCACCAATATAGCTTCAAGAGCTTCTTGGCTAATATATGGGTTTGAAAATTTGGTGAAATTTAGAAATACTAGTTTACATGATTCTTAATTTTGGATTCTGCGCTTAAATTATAACTTTTTGGACTGTATTGTTAACTTTCTTATCCATATTTATAAGGTCACCATTAACTAATGGACTATTCTGGATGAGGTAACAGGGGGATGGATACCTGCTGCAAGTATCAATACTAACTTGTTGACAGCTTTGTGGATAGGATGATATTAGGTGAGGCAGCCACTTTACAATGCGATATCATTCACTTTGAAACAAAGCAGCGTTTGTTTGAAGCATAGCAACAAGTGGAAATTGAGAGTCATTTTTATCATGAAAAATAGTTAAAGGTGAATATCATATGTTTAATAAAATCAGCCAATATAAAGACCTCGTTCAATAAGCCCAAAAGTGCACTGGTTGAACTGTATTGGCGCATCAACATAAGATTTTGGTTTGTGTAAGGATAGGAGGAAGCTGGTATCAAACTTTATTCCAAGCTAATTTGTGATTGGCTAAAGTATTGTTAGTTGTGGATTGTTGAGGAGCCTGATTGGCTGATAAGGGAACCACTTCATCAACTGACTTTTGGACTTGGTTGTAGGTTTTACCCATACAGAAAAAGTCATGTGGTTGGTGGCAGTGTTATTTGCTAGAAGAGGTAGGCTTAAGGCTGATAAAAGCTTCAGGAAAGGAGCATTTGCATTATAAATGATCCAACTTGAAGCAGGATGGATAGATAGTCCACCCACCCTTTTGTGGTCGCAAAAAGGATGGTTGGGGCAGAAGGGATAATAATACAATGGGGAATCAACATAAAAACCTTTATTAAAATTAAAATGCATCATGACAAATGACCATGGCCCTGATAGAACTGTGGCACATTTTGGACCACAAAATGTAGGATGGAGTGAAGCTGTAGGCTGTTAAACAACCATCAGCTCCTTGTAAAGCACATAAAGGAAAGGTGGGAGGGCAAACTCGCATTTGAACTGCCACAGTGATGTCCAATGGTGTTAAAACTTGATGAGCTATTGGCTCGATTGAGCACCACTTGATAAAGTTTGGGATTTTTTACCTCTTTTCTGGATAATTCTCGCATCAGCTCCCTTGTAAACTGCACAGGCTCCTCATATGTTCGCTGTTTGACTTGTTGATAATAATATTTTATAATGGGCTTTGATTGTATGAAGATTACTACTCTAGTTGAGCTGATAGCTAAGATAGCAATTAGGTCCAACGCCAACCTGGTGCTTGTCCTAATATTGAATTCTTCTGGAATTTTAGGGACTTTTTCCCTATTTCATATGGTAGAACTCAACGTAGGATAAGGTTCAGGAGTTTTTCTTCCTTCTCATCATCAGAGTCCACGGAGAAAGCAATAACTTAGACAAAGGATTTTATGGCCCTTCAACAACTCTAATAATATGAGCAAAAACAGTCTATTATAAAAGTATTTGAACTTCCTATTCTGTATGCTTTATTAAAAACAAGGGCAATTTATAGGGAATTTGGCGCACAACTATTTGGTTAACACCCCAAATTGGAACGGCGGCCATCACCAATGAATTGACCCTCCAGGGTTCCCTGAAATGATGATTTTTCCTCTTTAAATTAAATGGTTTCTCTTCCCTACTCAGTCATGACCTCTTTTTAATTGAAACAAAGAATGTTTCCAACATTTTTCTCAACTCCCATCAAAATAACCGAATTTGGTAACACCCTGCCTGGGTAATGTGACTCTTACACATAAACAGTAGAATGTGATACAGAAAAGGTTACCTAATAAAGTTTCTCTATGACAAGGGCATTACTTGCTGGTAATTCATAAACCCTTAGTCAATCTGTACATAAATCCAACCAACTCCTACAAGTCAATTAAGTTATCAGCAATGAAATTGACACCCTAATCACTTGTTTATTGTTGGGGATAATCCCAATGAGACACTCATCAATACAGTGGATTATAATCTGGCAAATAAATAAATATTTGCTGGAATATTCCTCAAACAAGTGATATTATATACAATCAATAAGTCCCACATCCAAAAGGGGAAAATTTCCCTAGTGGACCAACAGATTAATTATAATTGATGAAGCTGATAAATATGAGCAAAAATCTTAACAAATGATCTTTGGGTGCGAGTTATAAGAGAGGGGTGCCCTGGAATACCAAAGGCACAAATTCTGCAGTAGGTTATTTGGCTTCCCAAGTAAGGTCTGATCCAAAATATTTCTTAATAGGAAGGAAGTCAATGAACCCATTGGGTTTTATCACCACCTGATCTAGTTTAAATAAAAGTTTTTTTAATATGGGAAAAATTTTCATAATCGACAAAAAGGCCAAATCATATGTTGCTCTGGGGAGCACCAAGGGGCTTTGAAGCACCACCTAGTAATGTGCAAGGTAAAAGTCAAGATACTTACGAGTTACAAATTGTCCCAAATTAGCTGAAAGGATTGGACAACCCAATCCAAATGCATAACCTGCAGAGCAATTTGCTAGAGGGCTTTGCAGCTGCTTCACACTGAAGAAGTCAGTGGGGAACCAATAACATTAAGTTTGAACTGAATGATGAAGTCAGAGTTGTAAATTTTACTAAAAATTGCTAAAATTTGATTGTGAAGTAATGCAGATCAAAGAAACCTTGTTTACATTAATCTTTATTTATATCTATTATTTGCAATTTATTAATTGATAGTTTATTGGGCCTAGGGCAAAAACCATTGTTAACATTAGACTTTAGATAATTGTGAAATTTTTATTAACAATGCTATAGTTGTGAAAAAATGAATTTAAGATTATTAACTTTTTAGCGCTCCACTGAAAAATTGGATTAATTTGACAATTTCAATCTATTTTTAATATTAAAGTAGCAACATACAATGGCGTGGTCTTGGCAAAAAATTGCCTTGTCCAGTTGCTAGATAGCATTATTTATCATGTGCCTTTGTCTATTGGCTTCTTAAAATCAGGCTAATGTTCACTATCCTATTCTACTTCCAGTTCCGCAGTTTTATGATTCCTCTCTTCTATTGTATTCTTGATTTTCCTTGCTACTATATAAAGTACCATATATTTTCTAGATATATAACTTTCACATACTTATTATATTGAAAGTTAGAAGTTTCTTGTGACCACAGAACCTTGATCTAGGTTAAGTCGAATTATACTAAGTTAGAACTGTAAATCCTAGCAGAGTGAATTGCCTTACCAACTATTATATTCCACTAAGAAGAGCCAAAGTGCTATATATTAGCCTTAGTGATGTAACTACTACTAAGAAGATTGCTGAAGATACCAAACTAATAATCTTATAGACTTAAATGATCAGCCAATTATCATGCTACCCAGATTTCCAAGAATGTAATTTGGGTAAAGCTATTGAGTCCACCACGTTCATAAGGAACAGTATGATAAACTATATAATTTATTTGTAAAAACTCAGCTGGAAAAATAACATTATATATCTTGTTTTAAATTTAACCTTTTAAGCTTTTAAATTATGTATTATTTCAGGTTTATCTGCCTGTGTAAGATCCTCAGCCGTGGCCATCTTGTTAGACCAAATAGTACACCCTTTCAAGTCAAAAAAGGTTCCTAACCCATGGGCTCTACCATTGACTAAAATTGAGAACTTGGGCCAAACCCTCAATTAGTAAAGGCAGGCTGATGTCCCTCCTAGTATAAACCCCCTCACAACTACAAACGTTCTGAAACCTATCTCTTATACTATTAATAAACCAGCGGAACATTATTTAGTCAAAGTCAAGGAAAAAGATAATAATTTAGATTATATTACTAATTATAAAAGTTGGAATGAGGTGCATTAAGGCAAAATGTATTGGCCATATAAATGGTTTATAAAAAGGAAAAGATAGCCAAAGACGCCTTAACTTTATGAGCACAAATGGAAATTTTCGTCTCATTTAATTAGATAGGGGCTTGTGATAAGGTCGCCATGTCACAAGGTAGCCAAGGTTAATTTCAGTAACTGAAAAGATTATTAGAGCCTTTAGAATAGTGTTCGTTTGACCATTATGATTAGACAAATTACTCAGCAAAACTGATTGTAGTTATCAAGATTCAAATTCCTCCAACTCCAGATTCTAGTAAAAATACTCATCACTTTTCCAGTAGTATGATTTAATTTAACTTATAGTTCACATTCAATGAAATCTTAATAATATACGCTTCTCATAATTTTTCAAAAAATAGTCACCCACAAGCGCTTAGGCCTATGGATAAGACACACTTGTTTGCTCTAGTGGCTGTAGTAGCAATCTCAATATTATTCACTATGTTAGCTAAAAAATAGCGGTTGTACTCAATATTATCAAGGAGATTCCCCCAGTACAAACAAACAATTACTTACAATCTCTCCCTCATCAATATTATAAACAAATGATTGGATAAAAATTTTAAAAGCGTATATGAGTAAATTTCAAGAAAGATAATATAGTGAATGTAAAGTAAAATTATAATATAGCAGAAGCAACATAAGAAAATCTAAAGAGTACTTCAAACGCAAGTTTTTAGTTTACAACTATCAATAATGAAATGGAGATAGGTCATATCCTTAAATAAAAATGCCACCCTAAAAACCAATACCAAGACTCCTTTATTAAAAGTGGGTTTTGTTGCTTCTGGCCTTAAGTTTATTGTTTAGTGAAGGGACGATGTTCATCATACAAAAGTTTCTTTTTCTTTCACCCAGTGGGTCCTAATCTGACATACTCAGAACGGCGATGCCTTGTGGGCTCTGGATGCTATTATGGGTACTTATGTATACACAATAGACTGTAAGTCTTTCTTGAAACTTTGGATGTCTGAAAGTCTGGTACTTGATGCCAGACAATCTCCTTCTCGACTTAAGAAAAAGAACGTTGGAGTATGAGTGCTCCCAAATCTGCACCCATGATTGGTCCATCTCCTGCCCAATCTTTGAATAATATTGTGGTTATCAACAATATGAGAACCAACGGCGAAAAGACCTTGGCGGATTCTTGGTGGAATCCTAACTATCAGAAAAATATGGTTTATAACCAAAATCAGCTTAATAAGGTAATAACTAACAATAGGATTACTCTGACTTCTTGGCCAAATTTGGGGTGTTCATTACCACACAGGTCTGACCACCACTGAGGTGAGAAGATATTACTCAATGATGATAGGGTGCAAATTAACCAATCATTACCACATGAGTCTGACCACCGCTGAGGTGCGAAGATTTTACTTGATGATGATAAAGTGCAAATCAACCAATCATTACCACATGAGTCTGACCACCGCCAAGGTGAGAAGATTTTACTCGATGATGATAGGGTGCAAATTAACCAATCATTACCACATGAGTCTGACCAACGTTGAGGTGAGAAGATTTTACTCGATGGTGATTGGATAAAATTCATCAAATTGTTACCACACGGGTCAGTTTTGGCTCAAAAAATTTCTCTTTGATCTGATAGGCTGAAAACCTATACCCTAATTTGGATAACTCAGCTTTATATACTTTAGCCTCAAAAACCCATGGTCTCAAAATTTGAACTAGTTTAAATAGAAAATACTAGTATCAAGGAAAGGAGCTTCTTTGGTTTTGCCCCACTTAAACAATAAAAAACTTAAAAACTTTAACAAAGCGGTATCTATTACTTTATCAAAAAGTAAAATTCTGACTTTAAACAAAATTTTCGTGGCATCCATTGGTGGATCCCACACTTGATATTGTAATTAATGTAAGGTATACACTTCATACCTATAACATCTTGGATGATACTTGTTCACAAGTGCTTTATATCTTTTCTGAACTATGGTATCCTGGTGATTTGTTTATTATCATTTATGAAACTCTTTTAAAATAATCATGATAAAATCAGAATTATGTGGCAGTAGCTTCAGGTTCTTTAGCTTACTAAGAAAGTTATCTCCACTTTTAACATCACCACTACCAAATAATAGGGGACGTTTTATTTGTCTTTGTAAACAATTTTAGCCAATATTCATATAACTTTCCATTTTATGTGTTTTAAAGCTTACCCAAGTAACAAGTGTTAAGGTATTATTATGCTCCTAAGGAAACATAATCTTTAATGGGACAGTGACCCTTTCATTTGCTTTTGCTATGTCATACTATGTATTATCTACTCTCAAGTATTCTCATCATCTTCGTCATTTTTATAATTTTTTATCTACTACAGAGTTTTTTTAATATACTCAATTTATGTAGTTTTTTCTTATTCACTATAGCTAGAAACTTCGCCAAAAAATTTCTTCATTAATTAAATTCTACTACTTAGCACCAGATTACTGGTGCCCAGCATAACTTTTATAAAAACCTAAATTCTCTTACATGAAATATGCTGATTTTTTTATTTCAATGGATGCAAATCTGGATAAAATTTAAGATAATGTATTAATAAGTACAATGTTTTGCAAAATGACAAAATCTCTTAATCTCTGTTAACATAGCAACTAACTACACAGCAAGTGCCATGTGCATTTTCATGGTAAGATATAACTTAAGCAAACACAACGATAATCTTTTTATAGCTAGACACTCAAGTGTTCTAAGGATTTACAACAGTTGACGAATAGGTAGGAACGCAAGGTTTAATTGATGACAGTTTATCCTTACCAAGCTACTTAATTTGGAAAGATTAGTTATTGTTATAAGCATCATGAATACTTTTTAACTCATAATAAAAGGCTTCTCTAACTTCAGACCATAAAATCCTGGTTCAGTGCTTTCAATAAACACTTACTGTGCTTTGCAAGACATATATATTAGAGTTTTAGGCCTCTGGCCTGTTCTAGTTCAATTAATACCATTTTTTTCTTTTCAAAAGGCCTAAAATTGTTTCTTTCATCAAGTGTTAAGATAAAAATATAGCTCATTTAAGTTCTCTGCTTTCTATGAGTGTGTACTCCTAATTTTTGTGATAGTTAGGTATAGATTTTTCACATGATTATAGTTACCATATATGACTATGAACCACAAGGTTGGCATTTTTGTTTCTAAGTTTTTAGTTTAGTTATGTCTTGGTCAATCAAACTATATCCATATTCTTGTAGTATGAAATCATCGTCAAACTTTCCTAGAGCTAGCACATTGAGGTCATTCTCTTATTTTCATATAATAGATTTATTTCAAAGATCTTTATGTATAATTCCCCATCTTAATGCAAAATGACCCTCATATAATGTACTAATTTTTCTATGTGTAAAGTGTGAGTAACGTCCAAGTTCTTGAGTTTTACACTCATTTCATCATATTTACGTTTCTCATCTTTCAATAAGGCGACAGTATAGTCCTATTCCAACGCAATCAGCTTTTATCTTCCCAACCAAATTTGATAACCTTATCAAACATATTATGAATAAGACTCCAGTATTTTACCAAGCTTATCTTTTTTTACTCAAGTATTTAAAAAAGCTTTATCATTGGTATCAGCTCCAGTAGTGATCAATAATTTTAAAAAATTATAGGCTCTCTTGACAAGGTACTTTATGGAATCTTAATGCGGCAACAAATAAAGGACTCTTTTCACAAGAAATACTAAGTCCAAGGTATATGCTTTTCCTTTAGCTGCTATTTATCTCTTGCTACAAGTCCCACATTGATCATTATTTCTATATGTGCTGCCCTACTATTGGCTTTTTCATTTTTAGCTTTACTGCTGAGCTAAACCTTTGCTACTTTTCTAGAGAAAGCTGTAACGCCCTTGTATATGAGACATCCAGATTTCTTCAAATAGAACAGTTGATTGTGTGCCTGAGCTAAGTGACAAATAAAACAAGGGAGCTAAACTATATGGTACAGCAATCCTGTGGCAAAAAGATGGCAAAGACCAAGGATGAGAATTACTACTTCTGATGCACTAAATAGTGTGAGTAGAGCTAACCTAGCTTTGGTATAGGATTAGTCCAACGCCACACTAATAAATTCAGACTTTAGATGAACAGCGGGAGGTGGGGATTTCTGGTGGCTAAGTTCCTGGTGATCAAATGAGCTATACTGTTTGTGAGATAGTTGTGTCCATATAACTCTAGGTTTTTAGATAATAATAAATAAGATGCTATAATTCTAATCTTATATACCATATTAATCTTCTGAACATAAGGAAAAAGGGGTCTAATTATGTGAATAATTGTTTTATCAGATAATTCTCCTTTATTATTGTATTAGTTAAAAGTTTATGATTTATTTTAATGGTCACATGTCTCATTTTAGACTCCATTATGTATCCCTCCATATTTGCAAAAGTCATATAAATATCTCTCTTTAAATGGTTAAATTACTTCTATACTTATGAGTTTTATTTCTTTGTAATTAAAATATAGCCACGTCAACTATCTTTTAACAATAGTTGTAAAGCTTTTTAATTTTAAGTCATATACCTCAAAAAAGGTATGGGTTAAGTAATTACTTCCAAATTTTACCCTTACCCATTATATTCTCAGGCTTAAACATTTTGGCAATCTAAAAATGGTTTAGGAATAATTAAAAAAAAGCTATATTTTAATATATATTGAATAGGCCCAACCGTCACTCCTCTCCAAAGATGGTCCCAAAATATTTTTAATTTCTTTTTATCTTTCTTAAAATTTTTCAAAAGCTTCTTAGCAATACTTAGTTTTTATCAAGATTACAATTTCATTTCTCAAGTAGATGGCCAAGCCATTTGTTAGATACTGTGTCTATTCTTCTGATGACTATTCTTCCTACTAACTACTTGACTTCATACTTACCTAAACTATATGTTGCAAAGGTAGATTGTAACAGACGGTTACTGTCCAGTAAGTAACAAAGGAATTGGGTGAACAGACCAGGTGATAGTCCATAAGAGGAAACGAACCCCAGAAAGGGCTCTGTTTTCCAAATACCACTAATATGTGGTTAATAATTCCTTAGATAAGTGTAAAGAATATGATTTACCCAAGAGCGCTCCTTTTCCCCAGTAGAGGGGTAAGAGAGAGGCTAATAAACGACAGGATTCATTGTTTTGATCCATGTAGCAAGTAAAATTCTTAGAAGTTTATCTGTTAAACTTTTTATAGCTAAAGCTGATGAACTTCTATTTAGTTTTAAGCTCAACTTAGTAAGAACTCATAGTTGGGGAAGACAATAACCACAATTCTGTATATAGATGCTAGAAAGTAAAGATATCCTTTATTTAATTCTATGTGACTATATATAGTATAAGCTACAATATTTTTTTCCCTTTTGTAATAGCTTTAGTAATCACGCCTTTTGACGTCTAGTTATAGAGTTCAATTAAGTTTATGGGAGGCTTATTCAATTTTTATAATTGGTATTGATTTCAGGTTTCTTATATACTTGGATTGCTTATGCACTTAAGACCAATTTCTAAATCTTTAAAAAAAAGTCTATTGATTTTAAAACCCTATTTAGAAAACCGTCCATTCTTTCTGCTTGTGCACTTTATTTAATAACTTGACGTTTTCTAATGGCTTTTGATCAACTGATAAGCTTGGATCAACAAGATTAGATCCTGGAAAATCTCCCAAAAATATAAAAGGGCTTGATTTATTGTAAATTTGGGTGCCAATTCTGTGCAGCCCTTATATATTCTTGAATTGATTATGATAATATCTTGATTGATTATGATAATATCATCAGGAATATCCTGTAACGTTCCATAAAATGGCTGAATGTAATAATTGATAGGGTAATGATAGTGCATCTTTTTTATGTAACAAGGCTCAGTAGAAGCATTGTGCATTTTAAGGTTTATGGAAGGTATACCCAATATGTCACTTTACTAATAATTATAGTAATTTAGTAGGGCTCACTAATCTATGGGCTAACTTACATTTTAAAACATTAATTAGTACACTCTTGATCTCAAGATTGATTTTATTTTTATTATAAGGGCTTTTCATAGCTTCACTCTTGTTCAAAAATAATTCTTATATGTGTTTTGAGATTTTTTAAAGTTTCATGCATTCAAAGTGAGTATTTCTCCATTTGGTGTTCCTGTCATGACCAGAGGTGTTCTAAACACCATATTTAGAAGAATGCCAAGAGGGAATTATACCCATACTTATCTCTATAGGGTGACAGAAGTGTGTAGTGTGCTCATACTTATACAAGCAAATTAAACTATAGTAAGAAAATTTACCCACCTGTCCTTATGTAACAATAAACATGAGGTAAAATTATGAGATTTGGTGTACACTTTCCGTCTAGTCATCACTTTAATGTTATATGGAGATAATAATGTATTTTATAGTAGCAGATCAATCATCTATTGTCCATAACTTAGAAAGTTTATTAGGGATGTTGTAATCCAATCTGACCAGCCCTTTTTGTGCAATGTTATTGAAAAAATATTTATTTAGTTATAAAATAAAAAGATTTTATTATTCTATCCATTATGTCGATTAAAGTCTTGAAATCAACCTACTATTATGACTTTATTGGGCTGCATTGCTGACGAATTGGCAATGTAGTTAAGTTCTAAATCAATGCTAATGATTTTATTAATATAAGATTAAACCCTACCATCTAGTACTAAAAAAATATAAGATTAAACCCTTGCTACCCCACTGATGCTACCCTTTATTCATTAATGTATCTTGATTACTTTGGCCTTTTGGCGTTGTAAATTGAACACCCTTTTTATAATATTATATATTTTTCTCGCCTCTGAATCAACGTAAAAACTGATGTAAGGAGCTTTTTATTGATGTCTCAGAAGATTTTGGTGCCTCATCCCTACTAATCCAAAACTGATAGATAAAATTATCCTGGCCTGTAGGCAATATTTTCCATCTCTCAGATTACTACCCATCCAAATGACCTAATATTCTTCTTGGAAGTAAATCAACCATTAGTTGGTTTCTCTCGTAAACTAGATTTTTGGAATAGCAAATAATGGAGTCTGGTCATTTAAGTGAAGTTAAGTTACCGTGAGGAGGCTGCAATCAAGCACCACTTGAAGAAAACATAAAAAACCCACAACCGTGATGGTTGGATGACATAATTGTTGGAGTGTATTGTAAAGATAGGAGGAGATGTATAAGGCCAGATGAAATAAATCTGCCGCCATCCCCAACCTTAGATTATTGGTAGATAAACGTTGTGTTAAGGCCAAGCAGGCCCAAGTCCATCACAATGAATCGCGTGATGAGGGCCCAGAAGTTACAGCAACAAGGTTAAAATTTACACATTATAGTTTAAATGGAGATAGTTCTTTACGTTTACTTTCCAAATGAGATTTAGATTGTTCTTTAGAATTTAGTTATACAATTAAATGGAGTATTTTATTATTGTCCAAATCTTGAGTTTGTGCTTAATTGAGGCACAAGACTACTATTAGTGAGAACCTCGTTCTGTTAGCTAGATTTGTTTTTATTGGAAAGAGGGATTGAAACTGAATCCCCAGTTTTCCCTAGCTAAGTTTCACCACAACCAAACTCTCTGTTGATCATCTCCTAACAATAAAAGACCTTTAATTTTAACTATATTTACCTACCCTATGCAAAATATGTTGGCCTCATGGTATACATCTTTATGGTGGTACCCTTGGTTTTTTACATAAGCGCAGTGTGGTAGCTTTATTGAGTGCATGCGCTTTAGTTTTATTAATGTCTTTTTTGAGAGAATTAAAATTCAGTCTTCTCCCATTAGATGACCAAAACTTTTATGTTACTTGTTGATTTTTTGTTTTGTGTGGTATTTTCTCCTAGTGGTGTTGGAGTGCGTTGGCTGTGTACAATGGTTCCTATGGCTAATAATAACGGTATTGTTAGTTTTGGCAATGGTCTAGCTCATCGTTTCTCTGTTTGCTGGCCACGGTGTTATTCCTGCCCATCTTGTAAGTACTTGGAGGCTTTAGAAATTTAATCCCTACTGCTCAGGTTAAAATTTTTTTAAATCTTCTATCAGTTGTAATAAAAGCAGCCCTCAATCGCCTTCTCTTGGCGTTGGGTTGCTGTGTTGTCTTTTACCCCAGGCTCCTACCTGGGTGTTTTTCATTTAAAAATTAAGTCTAATATTGAGGAGGCAATAAGAAGTTTGGAGCTCCTTCTGGAAATGAGCCAACCTGTGTCTTTACCTTCCAAACCTTACATGGGTCATTTGTTCCCAGTCAGTTTTGGGCGTTTGGGGGTCTTCTATACATGTTTATTGGGTGGGTCTTGGGCTAACTGTGTCCTGATGTGTCTGTCAGACATTTGACTCCCAAGCCATAAAATAAGAATGTTGTGGGTAAACTCAGCTATTATAGTAAATGTCAGACATTTTTGAGCCCGCAATAATGAGGGAATTTATGTTATTAATAATAACAATTTAGATGGGACCATCTAGTACTAAAAAAATAATAACAATTTAGTTGCCCAAAAGACCCTGGCTGACTCATGGTGGAACCCTGTGAATCGGGATAATACTTTTACTAAAACTAATCAGGTAAATATTCAAAGTCAGGGATCTGATTCCTCCAACCTTGCGGCCTATTCTGGGGCATCCTTCAAAGGGTTCACCCCCAGCCTCATCTAATCCCATTTGATCACCTACGTGGGGACCACCCCTTTTATAGGTGTGGCAGGAGTCCCCTAAGGTGCAATATTTTTAGCAAAAGGGGATTAGCTAGGATATATTAAGTCATTACCCAATGGGTACGTCTTATCCCAAGATAATCCTCCATTTGTCTTTTAGCCTAAAGAAAGCGAGTTTTTAGAGCTTTGATAGGCTAGAATCACATAATACTTAATTTAGAAATTCCCAAGCTGTACAAACGTTGAGCCTTGAAGCTCTAAAGACCTTTATCAATTTATTAAGATATACTCTCTTTTACCCCCGTGTAGAGCCTTATTTAAAATATTAATTTAAACTTTTTAATAGTTTCTATTTTTTATTATTATGTCCTAACAGCGGCAAGAAAAGCCCCTGGTTTATATTTTTGGATTTCTGGCACTAAGCACCAGCGAGCCTATTTCTAAGCCAAAATCCAACAAGTGGTATTCACTACAGGAGCGCCTGTACACCACAAAAACCACTAAAAGGATGTAAAAAACCCTTAGTTAGCTTCCATTGAACTCCAGATAGATAGTGCTTTGTCTCGCCTTAAAAGGCTTGAGAAGCAATCACTACAATGTCTGGTTAACAGGAAACCCCCTCTGAGAGACAAGTTCATATCTGGTGAGGGCAGTATTGCCTCCTTCCTTTATGTTTATGAATCTGCAATGGAAGGAGCAACTGACCAGCAAAAGATCAAGTACATTCTTCCTTGCTTAAACCCATAGCTCAAGAAGAAATGGTTTCCACCATGATCAACCTCAGAACTTGGGCAGAGGTTAAGCCAGCGCTGCTTGATGAATTATGTTATTGAGCAAACTTTCAGCTACAAAAACAGGCTTTTATGTGCCTTAAGTTGCAAGAGGGAGAATCAATCACCTCGTTTGTTGAGCGCTTCTATAATAAATCTCAACCTTTGCTGCTTGCACAAATGCTCCCTCTTGAAGATGCAATTACGGTTATCTTGGCTGGCTAGGCATCTCATCCCTACTTGGTGATACATCTCTCTTCTGTAAAGCGGACGTTTTAATCCGTACAGAATATCAAGGAGGCTTTATTAGTAGTTGCAGATATCTTATGATCTTGACCCTAACCATGGAGCTATAAGCCAAGCTTTTAAGACGCCCCATTTAGCATCTACTACGGCTGTTTCCCTGTGGAAACTGGCTCCTACAGAGCTGCCATCACCCACTTTTTCCTATTTCCATAACAATAAGCAGATGGTAATGGAGAGATGGGGCAGTGCTCACTTTTGTCTTCAGTTCAAGAGACTCAGCTGGTGAAAGCCGGAGCCCCTTTGCCTTGTTCATCTTCTTCAGAGCGGCTTTCCAAAATGATCCCAAAACTGACTCCTAAGCCCAAACCCTTTTCTCAGGTTCCACAATCTAAAACGCCTGCTTCACAGAAACACACAGCCACCAAACGACCCATAGCTGTTGAAGTTATAGCATCTACCTTCACGGCGCTATCCCCCCTAACTTCTCAATAAGCTAACTCTAGTCTGAAACCTGTCTCCCTGAGGCAGCATAAACCCTCTACCTCGAAGGTCAAAACTCAGGCTGTGGTAAATCCAAAAATTTCCCCAAAATTTTATAAAGTGGAGGAGCAACCCCAGGACTATCACCCCATAAGGGTAGTCCTAAACCTACCTCACCTCCTATGGGCTCCCTAACCTGCATTGATAATCCCTTTAACGACGAGTCTGAGGGTGTGATGAAGATGTTGGTCATTACGTTTTAGGAGCCCCAGGTGAAGTGGAAGTGCCTGATTGGCTGAGCCCAGAGAGAGTGAATGGGCTAATATCCCTCATCACACTTTACTTCAGCAAGTGATAAGGAGTCTTGAGATTAATGACTCTGCCAGTGACGCTGACCAGATCATTGCCACATTTCTCCAATCAACCCAGTGCTTTCACACCCTGCAGACTATCCAGGAGAAGTACCCTGAAACTGCAAAGCGCCTTTCCTCCACTCTTCATCTAAAAGAGGTCCTCGCTCTTCCCTTTTCTTTGGTTGATAATTTAACTAAAGTGGATTTTGTTGTTAATGGCTTGGGGGTGAAAGCTATCCTTGACACTGGGTCCTCAGTGAACGTTGTGTCAACTAAGCTTATAAAGAAAATTAAACTTGCCCCTGACTTTGACTACACTCAAGAGTTTGGAACGGTGGGCCCAAACAACACCCGCACCATTGGAGCCTACTCTTATCTGCCCATAAGGTTTGGGAAACTTCTCTTATCAGCTCCAGCTGTGGCTTTGGCCAATAACACCTACGATTTACTCATTAGTACCCGATTAATGCTTGAATTATGAGGTGTTATAAATTTGAAGCAGGGCTAATTTTCCCTGCTTAACTATGAGGTTCCTTTATTTCTGTCTAATGAAGAGCTCAATAAATAGGATTATGTTTTCACAGCTGAGTATCCCTTCTCTACTCTATCCCTGCATTACACCACGTCAGGACGGCATACAAAACCATTGCCTCTCTCAGTGGATGCCCTTGAGGGTATCCCATTCTATGCATCTAAAGAGGTGTTCATTAAGGCTGGGGAAAAAAGGGTAGTTGACACAAAGATTACCATGCAAATCCCACACAGCTGCCTACTGCATCCATTAGCATAGATGGAGTAAGTCATTTTAACTTAGAGTTTTTCCAGGCGTGTTAGACCCCGCCAATCATCAGCCTATAAATTTTTTCTGGAAGATCTTACTGAGAAGGATATGGTAATAAAAAAAGCATTAGGATATCAGAAGAGGCCTGTAGATACCAGTTGTGGACATCAAGTTAGTCCACTGTATTGGGTCTATGGCATATATGGTCTTACCTGCTTATCACTTCATATGTACCCTACCTTCTGTTCAAATCTCCATGAACTAACCCTAGCTGAGTTGAATAAAGTATACTCCTTAATCAAGGCCTACAGCGCCATTTTCTCCAAATCTGACAATAACTATGGGCATATGAAGGTGTGGATGCATACTTTTAACATTAATGATGCTAAGCCTGTTTTCTCCAAGCCCTATCACAAATCAAAAGTTGAGAAGCTACAGATGCAGACGGAGCTCAAACAGCTGCTGGATTGCTGGTGCCGTCACAAAGCCCTTGTTCATCCCCTTTTTACTAATAAAGAAGAAAGTGGAGGTCCTGAGGTAGTGATGGACTACTGCAAATTAAACAACCTCACAAGAAGGATAGTTACCCTATCCCTTGCATTGATGATGCTCTGGCCCAACTCTCTGGGTCTAAATACTTCTCTGTCATGAACCTGGCTAGCGGTTATTGGCAAATGGACCTTTCTCCACAAGCCAGGAAAAATGTGCTCTTACTTGCAGTGAGGGTCTCTTCCAACCTACCTGGCTACCTCAAGGGCTTTGCAATGCACCCGCCACTTTTCAGAGAGTAATGGATCATATCATGCAGCTTCAAAAATTAGTTCATCATCGTCTATCTTGATGATATTACAGTCTTCTCTAAGACTTTCAATGAACGCCTCACACATCTAAAGGAGGTGTTTCAACGCTTGTGGGCTTCTAATATTAAATTAAAGCCCTCTAAATGCACATTATTTCATAGAAAGCTGTATTTCCTTAGACACGCTATCTTCCAAGATGGGATTCAACCTCTTCAAGATAAAGTTGAAGCTATAGCTAAGATGCCTGCGCCCAAAACCCTTCAAAACATCCAGGTATTCTTGGGTATGATGGGGTATTACCATCAATTTATACTAAAATTCATGCAGCTCAGTGAGACCCTCTTAAGGCTCTTTGTTAATAACACCCCTTTCCATTGGGGCGCTGAACAAAAAGCCGCCTTTGAGACCCTTAAAGCGCAGTTACTAAAATGACCAATACTCCGCTACCCTGACTACAGCAAACCCTTCATGTTGTTCACAGATGCCTCTGACTGCGCTGTTGGAGCTATCTTAGCTCAGTTGGATAAGCATGGAGTTTATTATCCCGTGTCTTACTTTAGCAAAAGCTTTCAAAAGCTGAGCGTAACTATAACATCACGGAAAGGGATTGTTTGGCTGTCCTGCTCGCTGTCAAACACTACCGCCCATTCCTATATGGGATTCTTTAAAAGTAATAAAGGACCACGCCTCATTGAAGTGGTTGCATAGAATGAAAGTTTCCACTGGGTGATTGGCTCGCTGGGCTCTCAAGCTCCAGCATTATGATATGACCATTGAGTCCAAGCTGGGATATACCATATGAACGTTAATGGACTAATGCGGCTGCCTGTCCTTCACCTTAATAATAGCAAAGCTGAGCGGTAGCATGATCTCCTAATGACTCCTGACACATGAGCTGATGAAGATGAGTCAGTACAGAAGTTTCTCGCTCACCACTCCCACAACACAAAAGTAAAGAATGGGTAATTATATAAGAAAGTAGGAGTAAATTGGTTGTTCTATCTCCAGCCATCCGAGAATGTCTCTGTAATTTTAGAGTCTCACACTATCATGGGGAATGGCGGAGTACGCAAAACATGAGTGGATAAAAAAGTGGTACTATTGGGAGGGCATCATGGAGACCATAACCAAAGTATTAGATGCATGCCTGACCTTTAAGAAACAAACTAACTTCAAGACCCGATATCAGTATCAACATATGACTCCCCACCAACCCTTCCACACCATAAGTTTAGACGTGATAGGTCCTATCCCTCAAACTACTGGTGTAAACCGCTATATCTTGGTTAGTAATGATCATTTTAACAAGTGTGTTAAAGCTGTGGCTCTTCCCGCTCAGACTGCTAAAGCTACGGCTACATTATTACACCAGTACATCTTCACCTGGCATGGGTGCCACCAGATCCTCCTATGTGACAATGGGAAGAACTTTACTTCATGAGTGATAAAGCTCCTCGCTACCTCTATGGGGGCTCAACAACTCTTCTCAGCCCCCTATAACCCTTCCACAAATGGGGTGGTAGAAAGAGTTAATGGGACCCTGTTCTCAATTTACGCAAAATGGCCACTTCAGACCCTCTCCACTGGGATCTCTATTTGCCTATTGCACTCATGGCCTACCATTTTAGCTATCATCATATACTTAAAATGTCCCCTTTCCATGTGTTATTTGGGCGAGAACCTGGGGTACCAGCGCTATTAGCCAAAGATGTCTTCTCTGATAGGACCAATCCTGAACAAGCCATGAAAAAGTTGGCCCAGCACATCATCCAACTACAGTCTGAGGCTATGACTAACTTAGCAAAGACTGTCACCAAAGAAGGCCAAGCTACATATGAGCTCAGGGCTCTTCTTCCTTCATTATGAGTATCTGATTTGTACTATATTATTATAAATAAATCACTCTAAGAAGTGAAAAGCTTGGCGCTATCTGGAAAGGGCCTTTTTCAATTAAATACAAGTGTGGGATGAGTATTCTATCAAATCCCTCACTTTTGGACTCGCCATTAACTAAGTTCATGGCCGTTTCCTTTGGCCTTATTCTCCCCCAACATTCTTGAGGGGGTAGTGTGGGACATTTGCCTCCCAGGCCTCAGAATAAGAATGTTATGAGTAAACTCTGCCAAATAGAGGGAATTTTGGACATTTACATGTCAACAATAATGAGGAAATCAATTTTATTAGTATTAACAATCTAGTCAAACAAAAGAACCTGACTGACTCTCATTTAAACCCAGCAAATTGGGGCAACATTTTTACAAAAACTAATTGGGTAAATAGCACAAAGTTGGGAAATCTGATTCCTCTGACCTCATGGCCTATTATGGGGCACCCATCGAAGGGTTCACCCCAGCCTCATCTAATCCCATTCAAGCACCTACATGGGGACCACCCCTTTTATAGGCGTGGCAGGGGTCCCCCAAGGTGAAATATTTTTAGCAAAAGGGGATTGGCTAGGATATATTAAGTCATTACCCCATAAATACGTCTTACCCTAAAATATCATCCAATTGTCATTCAGCCTAAAGGAAGCGAGTTTTTAGAGCTTTGATAGGCTAGAATTACATATTACAAAACATCAGAAATACCAAAGCTGTACAAACGTCAAGCCTCGATGTTTTAAACACCTTTATCAATTTATTAAGATATACTCTCTTTTACCCCCGTGTAGCGCCTTGTTAAAAAAACTTTAATTTAAACTTTTTTAATAGTTTCTATTTTTTATTATTTTTCCTTAAAGAGGCAAGAAAATCCCCTGATTTACATTGTTGGATTTCTTGCACCAAGCACCAGAGAGCTGATTTCTAAGCCAAAATCCAACAGGACAAAATATCATGGTTCATAAAAACGGTAATTAGCTGGTCAGTGTATATATAATTGGGGTGTTGGGCTCCGCTTGCCTCCTCTCATTATGTGATTAGTTCTTGGTATAGTAAATTCCCACCCCAACCTTAAAGGATCTGATGATAGAGTCATGGGTGTTTCACTGACACTGACCCCTATAAATACAGCCATGGAAATAATAATCCCATCTTGCAACTAGCATTCTGCTGCTCCCTTACTTTAAGTTGTAAAATTTTATCTTCTACATTAGGAAACCCATTAGTGTGCCAGGCCAACTGTATGAAAACTTTTGCCCTTTCTGTTTCTCCTTCATAGGCTACCTTTAACTACAAATCCTCAGCGCAACTTCCCAATCTAGCAGACCAACAACTTCACTCTGGGAAATTAACCCCCTTAGAGGCACATATCAAGCCTTACTCCCACCTAGGTGATTTTTGGCTCTGCCTTACCACCCCCTGGGGATAATCTCCATCAGACCTTCGTTGTGTCTGCTGACTAGGCAACTCTCAAGGGCTTCCTTGTAGATACAATTAATGGGTTCAGTAGTTCTGACCACCACTAGGTGCACTCATCTGGCACCTAACCTTAGGGACCTTCAGCCCACCATCCACTGCTAGCTACTCTCCGCCTTCCATAAAACAATAAAAAATAGATAAAATTCTCTATTAAGAGGAAATTCCAACTATTTATACTTTGGCGTTCCAATGAAAGTCCCCGCCCACCTATCAAAATCATCAAAAGTATCCCTGGAATCCCATTTGATCATCAGCAAGCACTGCTATCATTGTATTTATTTGAGGTATGCCAACCAGGGGATGGACATTAATGAAACTAAAACTAAACTAAAAATCGTAACTAATTGGTTCAAACAAAACGCCCAAATGAGCGGATTGAGTGAACACTCCAAACAAAAACAACCAACCAGGTGGGCAGCAGAAACCGCTTATACCTCCATGGCAGAAGGGGAGGGGGGATTGGGGGCTCATCTTTGGCAGCAGCTTCTTCCTCCCATAGTAGAGTGCGTGTCAAGGCATATAGTAAGGGCGTTGGGGCATCTGCGCCATGTGGTTTGATATCGCTAATTATTGGTATTTCATGGAAATTGCCAGCTAGGTAAATAACACTGATATATTTGATTAAAGCTTTTTCAGCTTTAATGTGGGCATCTGGGAGTTTAACGAGCGTGGCAATGTTGGTTTGGGTAATTTTCGCTTTTGTGTTCCATGCTATAGTTGCCACGTTCTAAATAGCATCGTTAACATTTTGTATAGCTGTTTTACTGTGATTTTACTTTTCTAGTAATACTTTTGGGGATAGCAGGAGGTGGAATTCCTCCTATGAGCATCGCCACTGATTTGGTGACAGCTTTACAAAGGGGATGACAATCTGGTGTTGCATCTGCTTCAACTGCAAGCTGGTGATCACTGCAAAATGATTTGGCATTTGGCTGTGGGGTATATAGGCGAGAGGGTATTTGGCGTCCCATTCTGCATTAATGAACCGCTTGATTTGCAAAGATGGTTCTTCAATGAGCTTACCTGATTCGTCAATTTCAGCCAATAAATCCCATGGGTATTGGTTGAATTAGATTGGGGAATCAGCATACAGTTGAGGCTTGATTGATTCATTTGAGGAATCATGGGATTGAACTGGGATCCAATCTGATGCTTGATTGGAGGAATCATTTGTGGCTTTGGGGCGAGGAGGAGTCTGATTGGTGGCTGCAGGTGCAGCTTCAGCTTCCAGTTTGGGGGTGGGGTAGGTAGGATTGTGCCCCATACCAGAACTTGTATAGGGTGGGTGGCAGATTGGAGGTTGGCGGATGAGTCTTCTGATATGTCAGAAGTGGCTAAGGAGGGGCACTTGCATTTCAAGTAGTCTAACTTTAATATGATGGACAGATCATCTGCCTGCCCTCAAAGTGGGCCCAAAATGGATGGTCAGGTGCTGAAGAAATAATGGTGAGAGGTGGAATCTACACGGCGATTTTATTAAATTCAGGGCTGATCATGGCATATGCCTGAGGCCAAGCAAGTTGTGTGGCCCCATTTGGGACCACAAATTGTAAGATGGGGTTGGAGCCATAGGCTGCTAAACCATCCATCAGCTCCTGGTGGAGCACTTCAGGGGGAGGTGGGTGGGCAAACCAGAAAACTGGACCACCAAAGTGGTTTCCACTGGGAGCTGGGTCTGAGTTGTGGGGAGAGGGGTGCCCTGGAATACCAGGGGCACAGTTGCTGCAGTGGCAGCATTGGCTTCGCAGGTGAAGCTGAGGTCAAAATACCCCTTGTTGGGGCGGAAATCTATAAATTCGCCGGGTGTCATCACCACCTGTGCCATTTTGATAATGGCTTAGTCATGGTATGGGTATAGCTTCCCATACTTGATCCTTAGGCTGTAGTGCATGTTGCTCTGGGGGAGCACCAGGGGGCAGCGAGGTACTGCTTGGGTATGAACAAGATGGGCGTCAAGATCCTTGGGAGGAACAATCACCCCATGGGTTGGAATGATTGAGGGAACCAGTCCTAGCGCTTTTTCCTGCCAGACAGAAAACAGTGGGGGAGTTTCGCCGCTGCCCCACACTGGAGCAGCTGGCGGAAAATCCAAGGACATTGGATTGAAACTACAATGGGCAATTTGGAATTGTTTTATTAATTTGTGTAATTTTGCTCTTAAAGATACGCTGAGTGGAAAGAGAGTCCAAGCACAGCTATCATCTCAACTTAATTAGTCACAATCAAATACTGAATATTAAGTTGATCCAATCTTAGCATAAGTTGCTATTTAATCATTTTTGAGTCATTATTATAAACTTAATAGAATATTTTAATTCTTTAATCGCCATTAATTCTAAACTTAATTTGGTGGAATGTCCATAACTCACATGACTATCTTAACCCTTGGCACAGAACTGGCATATGATTATCCTCAGCATAAGTCGCCAGTTAATCCTAAAGTAATAAATGATTAAAAGCTTGCCATCAGTCGCCAATGATTCCAAACATCTTGAAAGTGAATTGGCATTCTGTTAATAAACCTTCATCAATTAAACATTCGACTTATCCATGGCGTAAGTTGCAGGTAAATCATCCTAAATTATTATATCTAATCTGTTGATTACCTTTGGCTTAAGTTTCTTGTAATTGCTATAATCGAGATTTCTTATCATGGATCATCCCTAATACTTCAGTTTAGCTTAACACAACTGTTTAAAGAGCACAAATGAGTTTTTATTAAAAATATCATCAAAACTATAGGTAAAACAGAAACCCTTATTTCAGAAAATATAAGAGGAATCCATCTGGTTAAAATCCCAACACATTTCCCACTTAACTAGAAAATATTCGTCCAGCACAGCTCCTCCCTTTTTGGTGGGCAAGACCTCTTCAGCGTGATGGGGAGAGAGGTTTGTGGTCCAACCTCCCTGCCTCAAAAATGTGTGGAAGCTAAACGTCAGGGTAAGGTTCTTCCAATTGGCATCCTTCCCTAAAAACCAGTGGCTCTCGCCACCTCCTTACATATCTCAAACTACTTGAGAAACACACTAACAGAGAGCCCTGTAGTGAGTTTCAATATTGCAAATTTTTATCTGCTACATTAGGAACTCCTTTAGTGTTCCAGACCAGCTGTATGCCAACTGTTGACCCTTGCTTGTTCTTCATAGGCAAGACTTCACTACAAGTCTGCAGTGCAATTCCCTAATCTAGCAGTCCACCAACTTCACCTTGGGAAATTACCCCCCCCCGAGAGGAGCACATCAAGCCCTATATCCACCAGGTTGATTCTTGGCTCTGTCTTACCATCCTCCTGGGTAATTCCCTCAGTCCCTCTTTGTGTCCGCTGACTAGGCAAGTCCCCAGGGGCTTCCTTGTAGAACTAGATATTGGGGTCAGCAGATCTGACGCCCCTAGGTACACTCCCCAAGCACTTAACCTTGAGGATCTTCAGACCATCATTCTCTGCCAGCTATCCTCTGGGTACCTTAAAACACTAAAGAGTAGGCGAAAGGAAGATCTATATTCAGAGAGAATTTCAAATCTTAATACTTAGCCTTTCCATGGCAATATGCTGCCCGCCTATCAATAATCATCAGCATTTATCGCTGGCATCACATCCAATCATCAGGAATCACTACTGTCAATCGTTCCCTCTTGATCAGTCACAATCATACACCAAATATTAAGTCAATCCATTTAAGCTTTAATTTTTGGTTATATATATAAAAAATCTTATTATAAACTCAATATAGTTTTTAAGCCTTAGTTGCCAATAGTCTGAACTCAAATCAGCAGAATGTCCATAACTCACTCAACTATTGGATTTTTATCACTAAAGCTAGTAATATGATTATCCTGGAATAAGTTGACAGCTGATACAAAAGTAATACATGATGGAATCATCCTTGTCATCAGTCACAAATGATCCTAAATAACTCGACGTCAAATTGGCATTCTGCCAATAAACCTTCATCAAAATAAAAATTTGACTTATCCTCAGTATAAGTTGCCAATAAATCCTCATAATTTAATATTTATCTCATTGATTATCCTTAGCTTAAATTGTCAGTAACCAAAATAAATAATTACTATTGAGGATCATTCTCAAAAATTGATATATAGCTCAACTTAACTGCATGAAATCACAATTTGGTAAAATTTATGATTACTAATATCATCAAAACTAGGAAATTAATTGGGAACTAAGCCTAACTAATCTAAACCTAATTTCGAAACTACTAAAGGAATCCATCTGGTTATATCCCAACACCTTTCTTTTTGGGAGAGCGCGAGGGTTGACAGGGGCACAAGCTGAATCAATTAAATGTCTCAGGTATTTAGCCACAAGGGTTTCACAGGTGCCACCCCTATAAAAGCTACTCCAAGAAAAAGCCTATATCCCTTTGCAATTGTCAGTTTCTGTTGCTTTTATACCTTCCTTTCTAGGAGAGCATGAGGGTTGTCAGGGACTATAGGCGGATAATTTAATAAGTTATTTTTCAAATGTTTCACCATGAAGGTTTCACCAGTGACAACCACTATAATTACTGCCCTCAGAAGGCATAATATTTTTAAAAATTGTTGGCACCTTCCAATGACACGCTTTTGCCCTCAGGGAACCCTGATTGTTGATATGGGTCTAGCCCTGACTTTTTATTAAATGTAAATTGATTGAACTCCCCATTCCAGATTTTTTTAAACTAAACAATGCAAAACCTCATCTAAAGGGAGTATCACCATTCTGGTAATAGATAATGAGGCGCTGATGGATACACGTCAGATATGGTGCCTCTGAAACCAAAGATGCCTTAACAAAGAATTTAAGTATACCATGAACTATTTTTATTTTCTTATGGGAGCTGTCCTGATGCCATATCTTTATATAATATAACCCCTTAGAATCTTAGGCTGACCCCACCTTGATTTGTTGCAATCAGGAGGTGTAAACTCTATCAAAGGATTATGGTATATGTGCATTTTCATAAATAATTCTGAGTATGTCCCATCAATCATCAGAGTGGCGAAATATACCACTCCTTTCTTTGACAGGAAGACATATCTAGGGGACATATTATGTCTGAAGTTGATCCCACCTTGGATTTGGCAAGGGTAACCAGCATTAAATAGTGAATGTCCAGGGTAACTTTTTGCTTTTGGAAACTCACTCTTTACCTTCAGGGAAGTTTAAGGCAACCATTTTAATGGATAGTGGGGCTTTGGAGAATTTTAATGATTTGTATCTAAATAACTACCTTGGGTTAAGCTACTTACCTGGGGGTATGGTTAGGGCAGGGCTCTCAGGGTTTTACCACCTTAAAGATTCAGAGCTTAGTTGACTATCAAGTTGGTATATCTCACCTAGTTGACCACTTTTTTGCGTTCAAAACCTTGCTGAATCCAACCATCCTGGGGGTGTTTTGGTGGCAGAATTAAATATCAAAACCCTTTGAATTCCAACACCTTAGCTTTGTCCTTAGGTAGTAGTCATGTATTAATTATTCCCATGTCAGATTTTAGCATCCTGAGCGAATTTCCATATTGGTCCAATGTACATAAGCTTAATTTTGCGTCCCTTCTGAAGCCACTCCAGGAGCACCCTCACCCCCCTGTTTGGACTGGTTGGAGGCTTTAATTGATGCGGCTTTTCAGATGCCATACCATATCACTCAGAGTTTAATTGTGAGTTTAGACTCGCAGGTAACCTGGTTAGCATCTCCTCTCCCCTTTGCCCTTTGAGCCTGTGGGGAAGGCAGCATTAGATGTCTGGGTTATGGAGCAACTCACCAAGGGGGCTTTTCTCAGAGTATATCTATTATGCTCACTGCTAATATTTGTGGAAAAAGCAGATGGGACACTACGCCAATGCATTGATTATGTGAGCCTGAATAATGTGACCATACCTAACCTGCATCCCATTCCTCTTGAGGCACAGATTACCGCTATGTGGAGAAGACTAAAGTCTTTTCAAGCTGGATTGCTTAAATTACTTTAACCAGATCCGCGTCAAAAATTAAAGGAATGGACCTTTGCATTACATACTAAAAAAATGCTTTTTTATTTTGGGTCATACCTTTTGGGATCAAGAATGCGCCTGCAACCTTCCAATATCATATTGAAGCGGTCTTTGGACAAGTTAGGTGTATGCTCAGTAGGCTATATGGATGACATTATGGGTTTTCCCAATATCAAGAGTCTCATTTAATCTAATTGCAGCAAGTTGTTGAGCATTTACGGGTGGCAAACCTAACGCTGAAAATTAGTAAGTGTAAATTTTTCAAGTCCCAGGCCACCTTCTTGGGAAACGTTATTTTTTAATAAAAGCCAAATGATCACTCCAAACAAAGGAGAAAGCAATCCACGATTGGTCCACACCAACCTCGGTTAAAGTTTTGAGAAGCTTTTTGGGGACCTACACCTTCCTTAAAAAGTTCACACCAAGTCTTTTTGAGGTGGCGGCGCTTTTGTATAAGTCGAGTGAGGCTAAAATCTTCCGTGGTCCCCTGTACTTGAGGATGGCTTCCAAACGGTGAAGTGCACTCTGCTTTTTACGTCAGTTCCTATCACATAGACCTTGATATAGTTTATAATAGCTAGTTATGCTTCCAACTTTGCAGTATCTGCTGCTCCTTTACAAATGAGTGAAGATGGCATCAAGCATCCTGTGGGATATTTTTAGCAGAAAATGTCATTACCTGAGTTGAATTACGTCATATATGACAAAGAACTATTGGCGGTAATGGAAGCACTGACTTTTTGACACCACCATCTTCATGGTTCTTCCCAGCCCTTCTGCGTTATAACTGACCATTGGGCTCTCTATGCTACTGGGCTCCTAATGGCCTGACCCCTTGTCAATCTTGCTGGTATATAACCTTTCCTAATTTTTGTTCTCTTATGAGTTCATAAAAGGCAAGGAGAATGGATTAGCAGATACTCTGGTCCGTGACCTTGCGTTAGCTCCTGATCCCAAAGAGGTGAAGTTACACAACACCTTCTTGGTGATTCATCCAAGTAAGGTTTTATCTAAGCAACCATCCAGCACTACATGTAAGCCGGTTCTTACTTTACTTGATAACCAAAAAGTATGGTATGTTCATAAAGATCATCCTTTCTAAGTCCCTATCAGCAAAATATACTATGGTTCTCACAAAATTAAAGTTTATATCAGGAGGATATAAACAAAGGGTACTATGAAAAGGATGGGACTATATGGTTTTAGGGACGCTTATGGGTTCCCGCAGGACCACTTCGCCTGGATATAAATAAAGAACAATATGATGGGATAACTGTAGGGCACCCTGAGTAAAAAAACCCTGAAGCTTATCCGCCATACATATAACTGGAAGGATATTCTGATCAGGTCTCAAGGTAATCCAAGAAGTGCCTGATGTGTAGTAGGATGAAATCATTCGTCAGCCCCTTGCTGGCTTGTTGGTACCAGTCCAAAAAGTAGAGGGCCCTTGTACCTCCATTTCTGTAGACTTTATTGTAGAAATGCCCTCTCTGATGGGTATGATGCTATCATGGTAGTGGTGAAAAAATTTACCAAGTCACCCAGTTTAATCCATGTTACACCACATTAACTGCGGCTCAGATGGCCAAGTTGTTTGTTTCCCACATTTTCTCCACCCACGGGGTGCCCTAGGAGATCATTAGTGATCGCGGGCCACAGTTCACATCTGTATTTTGGGAGGAGTTGTGCAAGACTCTTCAAACTTGCCCGTGCCACTCTTTTGCCTTCCATAATCAATCTGATGGGCAGACAGAACGAGTGAACCAATGTTTAGAGCAAATTCTGAGGTGCTACACAGCAGCAGAGCACTTGGACTGGGCCTCACATCTCCCTTTGGCACAGTTTAGTTATAACAACTCCCTTCATTCCTCAATTGGATGTCTACAATCTTTGCCAACTATGGTTACAATCATTTTTATAACGTAAAACCCATATGTGGGTATGAGATGTGGAAGCCGTGGTGGACTTTGCCAAGTTCATCAAGAAGGTGAACAAAGAGGCAGCCACCAATTTGGACGCGGCTATGAAGACTTACAAGGAGAATGTGGATATGAAGAGAAGGGTAGGTCCAAATTATAAGGAGGGGGATCTGGTGATTTGGACGCTAGAAATGTTCCTCTAAAGCAGCTGTTCAAGAAACTGATATCAAAGAGGATAGGACTTTACCATATTTCAGAAAGATGGGCCATGCTCCTACCAGTTGGAGCTTCTGGAGAAGTTCCAAATCTTTTAACATCTCATCAGAGTAAGTTGACTTGGTCTAAGGGCCTCCCTAGAGACACCAGAGCCATACCTTGTGGATGGAGAATCAGAATGGGAGGTGGAGGAAATTGTAGCCTCATGTTATGCGGAGAGAAAGTTCAATTAACTGGTATCCTGGAAATGTTTTGATGCCACAGAGAATATCTAGCTTCCATATTTCAATTGCTCTCAAACTCAAGACTTGATTACCGCTTTCCATGAGTGTTTCCCACATGCCGCATGTCCTAAGTCCACCGCCAAAATTGCAGCCATGAATCTAATACCAGCTTAAGAACTTTGAGCTGGCAGATGCCCCAAGGGAAGGGTCGCGCCTCAAAAATTGAGAGGGTAATGCCATGGTTGAATGAAATTATTGAGGGAATGGAACACAAGGATAAAAAGAGTTGGACCTGTCCAGAGGAGTCAATTTGGCCGCCCTCCCTGACCTTAGATTCTCTTTAGATAAAAGTTGTGTTAAGGCCAAGGAGACCCTTGTTTATCCCCAGGTAGTGTGCTGGGGACCCAGACGTTACAGCGACAGGATTAAAAACTATCCACTATAGCTTAAATAAAGATGGTTCTTCAAGTTTAATTTTCAAATGGAGATTGCATTCGTTTACAAAAGTTAGTACTAAAAATTATAGGGGTGTTCAGTTATTACCAAAATATCAATTTTGTGCTTACTTGAGTAAAAGAACACTATCATTGGGGACCTCGTTCTATTTGCTAGAGTTATTTTAAAGATAACAAAAGGATTGAAACTGAGATCTGATTTTCCTTTAAATTAGTTTCGCCACAACCAAGCTCTCTTTTGGTCATCTCTTTACAATAAAGGACCTTTTATTTTATTTTTATTTACCTAACCTATGCTACCTATTGTTGGCCTCCAAGTAAACCTCTTTATGTCATTATCCTTAGTTTCTTCAATAAGAGTGGAGTTGGTAACACCATATAGGGATTATGTAATTTACTTAGATTAATGTCCTTTTTGGGTGAGTTATATACACTCTCCTCACAAAAACTACCATCAGAATAAGGAGTCTATGGTGTACTTCTCCTTTCAATTATAAAAGCTCATTTGCAACCAAAAAGTGTTTTTTGGTTTCTATGTTACTGCCATAATACAGTATAACATTAATAAAGTTCATTTTTCTGTGCCCTTTAAATCTTATGCATTGGCTCTTTTACCGCTCAAGGTCACTTTTGAGCGATTTTAAATTTAAGTTTTATTCATCCACAGCTGTCTGCCCAAACCTATTCTTTGATGTCCTTGGCTCCGCCGCCTGCCACCCCAGTGTGGGGCAGCAGTGCACCCCCATCTAGCGTTTTCTGCACCGCGGGCAAGCGCGTTTGGATGGGCTCAAACAGCCTACCCACTGCTTCCAACCGTTTTGTCCCCCCACGGGACTTAGCGCTCCACCTGGCGCACGTCCACCCTTCTCGCCCCCATCCTCTCGCCCTCCCTCACTCCACCATTCGCTATTGCCTCAGAGTGGACTATGGGCGTTTGTTCCCATATGCTAATAAGGCAATTATTGACCTAGCCACTGCAGCCTTTGCTCAGCTAGCTTTATAATCTTCCGCCCTTTTAAGGGCTACTTTGACGTTGGGTTCTAATCTGAGGAGGATGCTGAAGCGGCAGCACAAACTCCTCTAATTTATAAAAAAACCCCATTCCTACAACCCATACTCGCCTCCCTTCAGACACCACGCTGGTGGTATCCTTTGAAAATCTCCCATCCCACCTTCCACCCCAGGTTTTGTATGATCAGTTGGTCGCGGGGCTCATGGCTCATGGCACTCAGCCCAACCTCATCTTTGCCATTACATCTGGTGCGGAGCGCCTTGCTTCTCCTCGTGCAACAGCCACCATCATACCACACCACCCAACCGTAGCCCAACAAATCCCACCCCGCGCTAGTGTGGCTGCAGCGCCTGATCATTTCTTTTGGGCTTGGGTCAATAATGATAGGCAGATTTGTTCCCTCTGCTTTGGCCTCAACCATGCAAAAAAGTGTGCCCTCAGGCCAAGTCCGCTGCTGCGGCTTTTAGCCCCCTCTGGAGGCTCAGTATGGGGCGCTTTGCTGCCCCTCCCACCTTCCAATCTCGTTCAGTGGGCCCACATGGAAAATCAGCCCCCCCCCCCAAAAAAAACCTCCAGCCTCACTCTCCACCTAAATATACCCCAGCCAATCAGAGCAATGCTTGGACCACCATTGGCACCCAAGCAGCTGCCCATTCGCCCAATCCCACCCACTCAAATTTGAACGCCACTATTCCAGTGAACCAAAATCCATGGGATCTATTGGCTGAGACTGACGAATCCGGTAATGTCCTCATTAGTAAGCATACAGGTCAACCTCTCTGCCAAGGCGATTATGGTCAGGCAGAATTTTCCTTTCTGACTTCGATGAAACCCCTACCCCTCGCCATTTTGCTCCTCTACCCAATACAGCTCCCTTCCAAAGTGACCACCAGCTCGCCTTAGCTGCGGTGGCCTCTCCTCAGTGCCCAAAACTATGCACTGCGGTGGCCCAGTCAGTGGCTCAGCTCCAGCATGACCTGCCCACCCTCTTCTTCCCCCCTGACTTCCCTGAATCTGCCTGCAGTGACATCTCAAAACTATTTGATGATGCTAAAGTTGCTGTTATGAATGTCGCAACGCTTGCTTCATTCAACCCCTCATCCAAAATCACCCGCCACAGTATCTCCCTTTTCACCCAACTTCCTGAAGCCCGCAAAGAAGCTGAAGTTCTCCTCGCAGCTTTTGTTGAAACATTTCCCCATCATTATCTTGATGCAGAAGTGGAAAACTCCTACTACGCTGACCTCAACCCCCACTATGGATGCCCCAACGCCCTGGCTCTCTGCTCTGATCTGGTACTGTAACCTACATCCCTTGATTGAGGTGGGTCTTATTGAAAACTAATCCCCTGACCCCTCCTCACCCTCTGCCATGGTGGGTTAGCGGTTTCTGCTTCCCACCTGGTTAGTAGTTTTGTTTTGTCATTTTGAGTGTTGTGATTCAGTACTGTCCATCCCCTGGTCAGCGTACCTCAAATAAATCGATAAATCTGACGCATTAACGCCAATTCAACATTTGGTGCTCAGTGAAAAGGGCTTGCACTCTCTGATATTCTTCTATCAACATTCTAATGATCCAGCTGGATGTATAATTTATGGTGGCGTAATTCCTGATGTGAATGCTGAAACGGCTGGCCGTGAGGCCCCACATAACTCTGTCCAACCTATTGATTCTTCTAATGATGAAATACATGAACAATTTGGGCGCTTTGTAAATATTTTTTAACTCAGGATTGACAAGCTTCCAACTTTAGTAAATTAATACCCTTTTTTAGGAGATTGACTCCTTAAATCTGATAGTTCACTCACAAGGAGTAAAAAAATAAAGAACTTTCCCACCTTTGTACTTCAAACAGAAGTTTGAACAGTTTGATCATGATTTTCTTAGCGGAGTGCTAACACTTTATTAGTATGATAGAACATATTATGTAAAATTTTAGGATTTAACTTCTATCATCAAACCCAAAGGCAATGAGGCGCTGTCTGTGCAGCAAATGTCTATGGTTCTTACTACGTTACAAAACTCTTATAGTCTTGATCTACTGGAATTCAGGCGGTGTTAACAGGAAAATTACCAATGTCACTCACTTCACCACCCATTGCTGCTCCCTCTTCCCCTCTGCTCCTACTAAGCCGACTTTCACTCTGACCGCTCTGGCATCCCAAGGCTATTATATTACCGCTCCCTAGGCAAAGACCCCATAATTAAAATCCTAATCATCGCGGCCTTTATGGCTCTTCAAACATATATTTCATTTTACTTTTTACTTTTTTAAATTACCTAAATTTGACAGAAACCAAGAAATGTGCATAACTTTTATAGTATTATTTGAGCTTAGCATAATGGATGCTTCTGAGACCGCTAGGTTAACTAATTTTAATGACTTCAATGGACTCTTTTAGTCAGGAATTTATAATGCCAAAGACAAAGGAAAGTTAAATTTTACTCAACGCCAAAGATCTCATTACATAAATGTTTCATTGAGCGGAATGGATGACAATGCATAAAGCGTTGTTCTCTATATTTTTGTTTAATGACGAATGATTCTGTGGTGTCTTTTGCTCAAAGTTTTATATTCAGTCTCAGGTGATTCATGGGGCTGAGGCGTTAATATTATAATTCCCAGATTTTCCTTAGACACAATTGTGAGCTATGCAAAGAGCTTTACTGGATTTTTACTGGTGCTCATTGATAAGCCATTTTTAATTCAAATGTTTTGCTATTTTCACTGAAGTGCCATTACACATGAAGCGCCTACTCAAGTCAAATAGAGCCTTGCAAAATTTTTAGTAGGTTTTTTCTCATATTATAGAATCTAACTGGCCATCTCTGCTTCATTTAGAAAGTTGAATGAGATTCAAATTATTCTGTATGGTATGCACCATGTCAAGGCAATATGTAAGTTATTGCCCTGATATGGGTTCTGAATCCCTCACTGTTTTTATTACCTCAGATACTGACTATGACTCTGGAAAAGAAAATTCAAGATAAAAAAGGGATATTCTACTTTTGCAAACTATAGTGAATCTTACATAATATCAAAATCAAACTCCATTCAATGTATATGACATTACTAACGAAAAACTCGGGTTTTTGCTCTTTTTTCTGTGTAGCAATTACTAAGGGAAGTGTTAACTGTTCCATATTTCCCACCACCTGAAAGTGATGTCACTCCTTCATAAGATGTAAATAAAGCCTTATGTTCAAAAATTAGAGCAATGAGAGCTTCCAGTTACTTTTTGAGATACCCCTGAACTTCATGGGTCCAAATGGCTATGTTTAACAGTGCATCTATGAAATCAAGCCTGCAACTTAATTTAGTTTAAGATCATATTTGAAGCAAGCGAACACCTCAATTCAATTTATTCAACTCAGCTGATACCTACGATTATGAATGCACTTATATTGATATTACAATGTCAAAAGCAAAGTAATGGCCACCATAAAAAGTGGGGCACCAATTAAAATCGTGACCACTAAACTTGTGAAACGACTGGGTCTCACTCTTAATATTAAAATCACAAAGTATATTGTAAGAAGGTCTAAGAAAAAGCTTCTGAAGGAGCTAATAATGTACTACCACTAAAATTTGGCTCACAAAGTAATATCTGCTCCTACTTTTGTTTTCTTAAATTAGAAAAATGGATTTCCTAATTGGGACCTCATTTATGAGAACCTATGGAATAAAAGCTTATTTTGATGATACATATATATTTATAAGGCCTAAACCTTCCAATTTATTATAATAGAAAGGGAACTTATTCCAAGCCTCAAACAATGGCATTTGTTGGACTCATATAAAGATGACATTGGGCCCATTAGCTATGGAAACCTCACAGCTAAATCAAGCAGTTGCCTGATTATTCATAGAATCCAAGGTATTCCCTTTGGTTTATCTATAGCCTAACCATTACGTCAGGCCATTAAAGAATAATGGGAACATAAATCAATTTATAGATTCCCCAAGGACTATTTGGTATAATATTCGCGCCATTTTAAACTAATTAAGAACCTGTTGATGCGCCAAGATTTACACTATTCACTCTGGTGAAATTGAAGTTTTACTGGCTGATCTTTATCCTTTTCCAATTAATATTAAGCTACATCATATTTTATATGCATATGTATTGTTAAGGAAGTGCAAAGCATACATGATTTTGGCTATATGGAAGAACTTAAGCTTTAAAACAATATATGCTGACCAGTTCTCTTAGTAATACCTTAAGAACGCCTTGCTGGGTAACTGAGGATAGAAAAGACCAAGCTTTGGCTCACTTTGATTTATATAATATTGTTCTAGGAGTTGAATTTAATTTGGGTTGTGAACATAACGTGCTAAACTATAATGATACCAGTTTCATTGTGCATCCGCCTGTACAATTAGGTGATTAAAGGTTGATGAGAAAGTAATACAAAAAAGTACAATCAGCTTGATTAATTGGGGTTATTATTTCACTCCATAAGTCCATGGGCCTCTCTGTTCTAAGTTGAAAAAAATGAGTCCAATAATGTGGTAATCAATTATTAGAAGTGTTTCAATCAGTGCATCAGCATAAACTATAACCACACAAGTCAAGATATACTTTAATAACCTTGTAAAACTGTATGAGGTCAGTGACCTTAAAGCTAAACCAATAATGAATGTATCATCTAAGGTTCTAGTTTTTAATTCTCAGCGTAAAGGCTTGATTTTGCCGAGTCAGTTTGCACAGGGTACTAGCCACTGAGCAACCAAATCGGATGATATGAAGATAGCCAACTTCAATAAAACTCAATAAACTATATATGGATCAATCGCCCCTTATTTGACCTTTATTAACCTTAGTATAATTGCAGACTTATCTGCAACTACCTAATCATAGGAAAAGACCTTCCATTCAATCCTCCATATGACTCTTTAAATCTCAGTTCCCCAAACCATATACATCCTCAGCTTGGTATTCTCCTATTCATTTTCCATCTTCTAGAAGTTCACATTTATATTAAAATCTCGGCGTAATTCCCCTTGATTCACTGAATGGTCGACATTTTGATCAATTATTATCCATATGCCTTTTTTGTCAATCTTGAGACTCATATTGACTTCCACTCCGATCCCCCAGTATGTGTAGCATATTGTCCAGTCATATCAACTTCCTGACATTACCCCCCTTTGACTGGATGATATGCTCTTACTGCTTATATGCTTGAAGTAACTTTGCGTGAACTCAGTTGATAATCTGACCCCCTACAGGTTCCAAAATAGTGTAGATATCCATGCCAGTCTTCTCAATTATCTCAAATGGATCAGTTTAGATATTGGAGAGCTTCTTTTTCCGCCCAAATCCGTCCTGGTCATGGAATAAGACATGGTCTCCCACAGTGAAAAGCGGAAGTCCACTACGTCTCTTCTGGTCAGCTGCCTGATTGTGAATCTTTTTAGCCAAACTGGTAGAATAGGCTTCCGTTTGTAGCTTGATCAATGTATCTGTAAGAGTCTTCAAATATTGCAGAGGGTCCACACCACCAGTGTCCTCTACACACGAGTAAAGCAAGGCAGGCAGAGCCAGATGTCAACCATACAAAAGTTGGAAAGGGCTCTTACCAGTGGACGAATGATAGCTGATATTATATGTGAACACAGCTGTAAGTAGAAGGGCACTATATTCTGAAGGTCGATCCTTACCAATTTATGGAGTATGTTCACTAGGGTTCCGTTAACCTGCTCCACCATCCCATTTTAAACAGATGATATGGGGTGGTCAAAACCCCGCGGATCGCCATCAACTCATTCAACTTTAGCAGGATGTGCGAAGTAAAATTGGTTACATTGTCTGTTAGAATGAACTGCGGGCAGCTGTGTCACTGTATGACACACTCCATAATGAACTTGGCAGTGGTGACCACTCCCAAGTCATTAATGGCCCTGACCTCCACCCATCGAGTCAAATTATCAATGGCAATGGTTATATACTTGGATCGATTGGCGCTAGTTGGCAGAGGTCCCACTACATCAATAAAATGGTGTGCCAGGAGAACTGGGGCTTAACCAGCTGGTATGTGGTCTTCTTGCAGAATGAATTTTCCACTTGACACTGATGGCAACAACTAACCATTTCCAATATATCATAATGCATTCTCTTTCAGTAGTAGCGGAGTTGCAAAAACTCCAACGTTTTCTGCAATCCTCCATGTCCTACAGCCCAATGAGCATCCATAATAATCGCGGGTCTAGCTGAAGGTTTAGGGAAACTCAGCGTCGAGTCTTCAATCCACTTATATAGTTCCCCCTCACATAGAAAATATCCTGTCTGATTCCATATAAATTCTTGATCAAATGTGGCAGCTCATCATGGAATTTGTTCGCCACCATCTTCTCATACATTATGTCAACTAAATCCACCGTAATAGTGACCGTTGGCAGTCAAGAAAGACAATCTGCATTTTGATGTTTTGCTCCCAGATGGTGTATAATCTCAAAGTTGTATGCCTGGAGCTTCAGTGCCCAACTCATGAGCCGTCCTTGCAGTTTACAAAGATTCTGCAGCCAGCGCTGGAAAGCGTGATCCGTCACTACTTGGAATCTTACCTCATGTTGATATACCCAAAACTGTTTGTAAGCGTAGATCACTACCAAACACTCCCGCTTGGTCATGGTGTAGTTTCATTTGTAACAGTTCAAGATTTGACTACAAAACACAACAGGATGCTCCACGCCGTCGTCGTCCTTCAGGGATAATACTGCCCTTATAGTGGAGAGTGATGAATTTGTTTGTACTATGAACTGTCTGTCAAAGTTGGGATATTGCAAAATAGGTGCACTTGCTAACGTGGTTCACAACACATTGAAAGCGTTCTGACATTGTTCCATCCAATGGAATGAGGGATTTTTAACAACTCAAAAAGCGGGACCCCAATGATACTGAAGTTGGGAATGAACTGTTGGTAGTACCCAACCATTCCCAGAAACACTTTATCACTCTTATTACCTGGTTGAGTCATCTTTCTTATTACTTCCACCTTTGCCGGCTGCAGTTTAAGCCCATTTGAATCCACTACAAACCTGAAGTATTATAATTGTTCTTTAAAGAAATGACACTTCTGAGGTTTGATTTTGATATTAGCAGTAGTGAGGTGATGGAACACTGTTCCAAGTGGGCAAGGTGCTCTGTAAACGTCTGTGAGAACAAATTTATATTGTCAAGGTAAACTAAGACGCAGGACAGCTTCAAGTCACCTAAAATCATATTCATGGCACACTGGAATGTAGCTGGGGCGTTGCACAAACCTTGTGGCATGCGAGTCAGCTTGGATAACCCTTTCAAAGTGATGACAGAGCATTTCTCCCATTCTGCTGATGGCAAATCAATCTTCCAGTACCCTGAGATCAGATCCATGGCGGAAAAATTATTTGTTCCACCCAATTGGTCCAACACGTTGTCAATTTGTGGAAGAGGGTAGAAATCCTTTTTTGTTACACTATTGAGCTTGCAATAGTCAATAACCACTCAATTCATGCCACCTTTTTTTACAATGAGCACAGGCGATGCCCACATACTGTTTGATAGCTCTAGCATCCCTTGCACAATAAGTTTATCCACCTCATATGAGACAACCTCTTCCACCACTTTTGATCATCTAATAGTCACGATCAAATGGGAGGGTGATCCCCCATATCTATCCAGTGTACCACCCCTTTAGTGCACCCCAAATCATGATCATCATATGCGAAAAATCTCAATTCTTTTCAAATAATGCCATAGCTTTGCCTTGCTGTTCCGCTGAGAATCTGTGAGCGCTTCCCACAGAACCATGGTCAGTACGCCGAACAATGAGTGAGCTGGTAGTCCAAGATCCCCTCAGGAGCCAAAGTCATGTAAACAGCGAGCTTCCTCTATAGGAACTAATTGTAGGTAAGCAACTACTTGGTGCCACTGGATCATTATTGTCTCCTTCTGTAAATTTGCTAGCAGCACCTTCATCTCCCTATTCCCAGGGAGCAGTAGCCCTGGAGCCGCATGTGGTTCAAGCTGTGAGTGCTGGTGAGGCGCCACAATTTCCCCATAAAGCCCTTTTTGGACATCAATTTCAAGCTCAGTCCCTACTATGCACTGGTGTCCAGACAGTAGGCTCCAAGCGCTCACTGCCTGAAGCGTAATCCCTTTGTACTCATAAATCTGGTTGGGGAGGGCTTGGTTTGCCGCTTCATTCATTGATATCAAACAGGAATCACTTCATCAAGTACGCTAGATTGATTTGACAGGAGCGGAACAGGTCCGTTGGGATTACACAAGTGGTAAAATAAATGGGGCTCTGTTGTCTCAAAATATTAAGAGTTTCCTCCGCCTATACTATCACGACAACAAATTTCCTCATAAATGCTGCACCAATATACATGTCATAGTTGTTGTTTGGCAGAACTACCACTGGAGCGGAAGCCCAGACTGACCTAAATAATAAAGGCAACGCGCTATATGCTCCTTCAGACACAGTGCTATGCGTCCCACAGTCCCATATACTACTCGATGGTCCACATCCAGTTTCAACAGAAGCTTAGCCACCAACCTGGTAGAAACTATGTTCACAGGGGCTCCTTTGTCTATGATAGCGTGGATCTTTGTGTTTTGAACAAAGATGTTGCAGTAAGTGAATTCCAAATAAGAAAAACCATCAGTGTTTATTGCATGTACATCCAAGGGCTTTGTGTTACTTATAAAGGAGGAAATGCCCCTTCCAACCTAAGGATACTCACTAGCAATTTTCTCAAGCGGAATGGCTATGTTAACCCCTACTAAAGAGGTAACGTCCATCAAGGGATCCACGTTGCTCACTCCAGTTTGTTCCAGGATCTGCCACGCATATGGCTTCTGCACATCCCGGCGGAACCCAGAGCTTGGTAGAGATTTTTCACTCTCTAAAATGGAAGCAGGGGTATCCAATAGAAGCTGTTGGCATAACAGATCATCCGATTTAGTTCTGAATCCTACACAAAGAGATGCTTGGGAATCGTTAGGGACAATTGAGTTGGACTTAGTGGAGGTAGAGCATCCCATCTCTACTCACTCGAGTTTTCCATGCTCAATCTTCTCAGTTGTCATTGCATACACCTGTGGTTTGCTAAGGCAATTGCCCGCATAATGCCCTCTTCATCCACACTGAAAGCAAGTATTCATAAAAGGTTCATATATATAGCTTGCAGCGAAAGGACCAGTTCAAAAATTGATGGTATGGTTCCAAGGTCATGACGAACTGGTGGAGCGTACATAGACTGAAAAAGGTCCGCTGATTTGTATAATGGACAAATATGTTTCGGTGGTTGATAGCTCAGTCGCTGCATCCCATATCCTGAAGAGTTTGGTGTGAAGACAGCAGAGGTCTTTCAGGCTATATTAGGAGCGCTGATCATGGCCGAGAGTCAGCATAAGGTGTTCATGATTTGAATAAGTCCTGTATCTCAGTCAAAAACGTGAGACATAGCATTGTGTAGTTCCCAATATGGTTTGATGGCCATCGTCATTGCTATACCAACATCTTTGGTGGATTAAATGTTAGCTCTGCGTAGTACATGTGCTTCCACCAAGAAACGTTCAGCAAGTTTTAACAGGGTCTCATTTTAGTGAAGCTATACAGTCAGGAAGCAGGCCTTTCGTTGGGCCATCTTGGCTGCAAACCCAAACAGCCGGAGAACAATTGCTTTCACTTCTTCATAGGATACTGAGCTATTTGGAAGGTAGCAGGTAACTTGATTAGCGTTTTTCACATCTAGAGCGGACAGTAACAAATTTTCTTTCTGCCAATCAGAAGCCTCTTCCACAGTGAATTTTAAATCTCTTAAAGTAACCATGTAGATTCCATTCATGAGTGAAGGGAGTAATTTCTCAATCTGAACAGATTCGCCTTACTCCCTGCTCCTTCTGCAAGGAACAGGCAGATTGGTTCCTGAGCAACTAAGTGAACCACCCCCTTGTGAACTATCATATGGCTGGCGGATGGACTCAAATCTGTCAAAATGGACTTGGAGAAATAGTGTTGCATGGGGGGTCCATCACAACTCCCAAGGGATATTTATTAGCTGATCCATAGCATTCTTCCCCCAAATCATCACTAACTGTACCACTCCCCCCAGCTCCAGCATGCTCCACAAAACGTTCGTTGAAAAGCTGTTTTGTTTTAACTGAATAGCATCTACACTGTCCATCCTGAGATCCCTGTTGCAGTATCTCATATTGATGTTGCAACTCCTGATGGAATTCCCACTCAACGTCCAGTTTCTGCTCCACTGCTTGTAGTCACGAGAGAACATCTTTGACTATGTTCTGCATTTGTTCATGTTACCAGCTAGTGTTACCCACTTGTTTATTAGCATCATTTTTTTGGTTAAGGAGGGCAGCTTGTTCACATACCAATTCCTTGTTGGCATATCAAAGGGTATCAAGCCATACTTTCATGTCCGTATACTCTCTTGTCTCACTGATAAGAAGAGGAAAAGCTCAACTGCGCTCAGCCTGGCTAACTAACATCCAGTTGTGTAACTGGATGGATTAGCTGGAGATATTTGGGGAATGTCAACCAAAGGAAAAGCACATTATCTATCAATTGCTGAGTACTCCATTAGATGTAAATTTGGGTTACTTCAGCTGATATGGAACTGACATGATCTGCCACTTGCCACTCCATCAGTATTATTTTTTCCCTAAGCTGAGAAATCATGGCTTAAAGCACTTCTGCCCATTCTTCTAGATCCATCATAAAGCACTCAGTATTGCTTCCCAACGTTATTACATCCTGAATATATTCCAACAATAGGCCATGCTGATCCTACAGTTCTCCTATTACCTGGGGTAACTCTAGATTTAACTGTGGTACCAAAATGTCCAACTGACGGCGGACGTCCCCTACATGATGGTCCATTTGTACCTGCGCCCCCTGCACTTCCAAAAAAGAGTGATTGAGGCAGTCGAGCAGGAGGTGATTATTGTTTTGCTGTGCTTGAGCGAACTGCATTACATCCCTAATTTCTATATTGTGGTAAGCCAGCACACGCAGTAGCTGGAAAATAGATGGCTGCACATAAGCGACTAGTTACTCCTCAATTCCATGGTTACCAAGGCGGCGAGTCAACCCCGTTGTAGTCACATCCAGATAGGACATGTACAATGCGTAGCAGTTTTCTTAGTCTCATTGGTTATAAAACAAACATAAAGCATGCAACCCCGCCTCATCTTCATATAGTCAATACCTGCGCAACAGCCATTCTATAATATCCCACAGCTGCTAAGGGGTCACATTTGTGGAGCGTCCTTGTTGGTCAGCCGTTAGCTCAGGGCAGTTTTCTAATTGCAGATTGACCACAACTTCTTCATCACCCAGTTTGGTTACAGTAAATATTAATGGTTCATTGTTAGGTGCTTCCCGTGCTTCTTCAGCATAAAGCGCATGGAATCTGATCAAATTTTGTCGTAACGAATGAGGGCTCATCATTTAAATCCTAGCGTTGAGGAACTACAGTTGACCAGTGGTCCCCTGTAGTGAGCACCACTGTTAATTATTGGCATAAAGGCTTGATTCCGCTGAGTTGGTTTGCACAGGCTATTAGCCACTGGGCAACCAAAATTGGATGATATGAAGATCGCTGACTTCAATAAAACTTGATAAACTATATATGGAGTAATTGCTCCTTATTCGACCTTTGTTAACCTTATACTAATTGCAGACTTATCTACAACAACCTAATCATGGGAAAAGACCTTCCATTCAATCCTCCATATGACTCTTTAAATCTTGGTTCCCCAAGCCGGATGCATCCTCAGCTTGGTATGCTCCTATTCATTTTTTCTTTTCTAGAAGTTCTCCTTTATTTCAAAATCTTGGTGTAATCCCACTCAAGACGCTGAATAGTTAACATTTCAACAAATTATTATCATATGCCTTTTCCGTCAATCTTAAGAATCGTCTCAATTCCCACTCTGATCTGTGCATATGTGTAGCATATTGTCCAGTCATATCAACTTCCCAACACTAATTATACAGCTTTTTTGCAAGCTAGGTGAAGAAAAAGATTCCTCACGAATTGCCACTCCCATCATAATAACCTACAATAAAAAAATACCAGCCAGTGGTTAAAATTCTGGAAGATGGTAGAAACCTTATGTTTTTATTTTTGGGATATATACCCTTGATGGTTTTTACGCTGAGATGGATGCAATGGAGAGAATATAATAAAGATGATTCAGATTTTATACCGCTGTAAAGCTTAGTAAATTGATAATAGTAATTCATGGGATATTGCCAGCAGGATAAGAAGGTATTGACATCGATATATCCTTGCCATAGACCAATCCACAATAATAGTAAGTTTATCCTATCCATAAACTTAGGCGCAGAGGCAAGGTGATTCTTTTTAAGCTAATTTGACAGATTTACATATAAAAACATGAGTGTGGAGACATATTTATCTGATGTAAACTAATTTGACCAGGTATCTATGTTGTCATGGCCCAAAGAATCAAAAACTCTATCTAAATAAAGGTTTCTTTTACATACTCTACATGATAATAAAATGAATGTTTTGTCACACCAAACATAACACTTCCCCCACTTGCCAAACATTTAAGCACAAAAATGAGTGGGGGTCAAATACATCTAGGATAACAAAGCCAATAGACCAGTCAACACATAAACAAAAACAATTAATCGATGCTTCTTAATGTGCACCAGGTAAGATTAGGTGCTTTCCAAAGAAACCTTAATTTCTTCCTAGAGAATAGACAGCAACAGAGGCGGCAATGGGATCCCGTTTTGGATTGGCGGTTTGGTGGAAGGATTTTACCATAGAAACTGTTAGGATTGAAGAAAGTATAATTTCATTTGGTGTGGGCTTGATGGCCCAAAAGAGTACGTTGTTGTCCAGCATGGAGTGCAATACTGTTGGATTTTAAAATATGCTGAGGTAGATTAAAATTTTGTTTATTGCCTTTACAATACCTAATGGAATAGTTATATTACTAGACTCAATATTTACATTAAGGGACGTTGAGATGTGGGCTCAAGCTCAGAGGAAGATTCAATCTCTATCAGCTCTGGAACCCACTTGGGCAAAGTATATATATTATAAAAAAGAATATATGATTCACCCATAACAATAACATTTGTTACTAGGATTTGATTTGAACAACAATTTTTGATAATCACACAGGAAAAATGGGCGTTTACAACAAATCTTAATTGAACTGAATGAAAGCCATAACAGATAATGGGCAAAACGGTGCGCCAAAGAGCAAGAAGCACCCTGGAGGGGGACTGGGAACCAATGCCTCCAATAAACCACAAACTGAACCACCTCCCAAGTTTGAGGAGTTTACCATGAAACACAACCAGTACCAAGAAATCCAGTACAATCAACCCCTTTTGTTGGTAGAGCAGTGTCTCCAAATCTACCTAGTGTAATGGTCGGGTTAAACCAATCATTACATTTTGACTCAAGATTTGAAAATCTGAATCTCGAGTCAAAACGCTTTTTGAGGTTTTTTGAGGTTTATGCGGGGTCCAGCACTGGGCTGTGCCCCTCCTGCACTATTCTTAGGCTCTTAGGGGCCTAAAGAACAGTTCAGGAGGGGCTCCCCAGAAGGGCGACCTTAAAAGGTCGAGCCCACGCAATTCTTAACTCAGTTCAGAATTTTTCCTTGTTTTCCACTCTTGCGTGGGATTCTCTGGTGGCCTCAGGGCTTCCCTTGCCTTGTCTTACCTGGTATCCTGTAAAGAGATAAATATTTGTATCCATAACAAAATAATGGGATTTGGCGTTGAGAACCTAGATTCTGCCAAATACCCTGGTTTTTTATGTATAAATGTGGTGCTCTAAGTCATCAGTATTGAATTCACCCTCGAGTTTATTTTTGATAATGAATAAAACAAGGCTTGTTTTGGGGTCAAACCTTGCTTACCTGTGTCGTCTTTTCTCATTTTTCAAATTTCCCAAAATCCAATGTTGAATTGGCAAATATGATGAATCAAATCACTTACCTTGAGGGAACCTCAAATTAGACAAGCATTTGGTGCCCATCGCCAAGGCAAGATGGTGTCAAAAACTGGGATGTTTTTGATTGTTACACCTAGGGGTTAATTCACTGAATTTATGGGAAAAAGTGTGCGAGGCTCAGGCCTCCCTTTTCCCCTATGTGGTGTATATGAACATGGAAACGGTCCCATGCAGCTGGGTCAATTTAGGCTTTGAGACCAAAGAAGATGCAGACGCCACTGCAAAATTATGCGTTAAAGCTGCCCTCCCTGAGGGCAAGCAAATTGTGTGCACCGTGTGCACCAGATGGAACAAAGCAAATACTTTGTTCATCTCCTTTGACTCGCTTCCCACCAACCTCCCCCATAAGCAAATTGAGGAGGAGCTCCGAGTTGGACTCAAGCACTATGGAGATATTAAACAATTAGAATTACAAAGATTCCAAACTATAGCTAAACTGTGCACAGTAAAGGCAATCGCCATAATCCACCTGATCTTCAAGGTGGCCAAGAATCTCTAAGAACCCCTCACGTAGCACAATCTCACCTCACAGATGGGAAGGTGTCAGAACCATTCCTGTGTCACATTGGAATGTGCACCACCAATCTGCAACCACTGCACCGCACTAGACGCAAGGAACATACATGCCCAGTGAAGGAGGGCATCAAGGCCCCAGAATTCTGTGATGACACCATGGTTGAAAATGATGCAGAATTTGGCAAAATGGTAGATGCCAACCATGCATTCCAATGGAGAGAGGATGGGCACTACCTCATCATAGACCCAACAACACCCAAAGCATGAAAAATGCTGCAAAAAGACTGAAAGCGGGAAGCAACCAAGGTAGCAGCACTCGTGACATCCGCCATTGACCCTGGCAAAAATTCAGGAAGACATTGAGGAAATCAGCCGAGCCAACCAATCAGAACATACTTCCCAAACTGGTGAGGACATGGAGGAAATTATCTGAGTCACCCAATCAGAGCAGTACACCCAAAAAGAAACTTTTTTCAACAATGTAAATGAATTACCAAATGACATCAATCATGAAAAATCAGCAGAACAATTTTGCTCCAATATGGGCGGAAAAGAGGGACCCAATTCTCCAAAATTGCACCCAAAACCACAGAAATAAATCAGCACACCACAACAAGTAACTAAGGGTCGCAAGCAGAAGAATATGCTGCAATTTTGAAAAACTGCATCTTCTGCGAAAAAATTGACACAAGATATGAAATCAGACGATGCCACATAATATACTGGTCCTATGACACAAAGCATGACCAGTAACAAGGGCGTTGGGTGTGGATCAGGCAGCCCTCCCCACTGATCCTGAGGCGCCGTGGGCACCTCAGTAACAATAAGGATGCTAAACATTGTGGGAGCCAGGGCTTACACATCCCAAGCCAAAAAACTAGACTACCTGCGAAATCACCCTGTAAATATTTTGGCCATCCAAGAAACCCACTGTCCACAGGGGGAAGAAGGATCCTGGTACACCAGGGTCTCACCATGCCTATTGGTTTGGACGACACACTGTGGGGTGGTCGTCAGAAATACCAAAAAACTAAAAATTTTAACCTCCTTCTCATATCTGAATGGCCGAATTCTGGTTGCAATGCTTGTAAACCAAGAGGGAATGATTTTGATAGCAAGCATCTATGCACCATGAACTGCAGTCAAGAGCAAACAATTCCTCAAAACCATTCCAACACTTGCCCTCCCACCTGATACCATTCTAATGGGCGACTTCAACTGCTGGGATATCTCCAACATGGACTGATGGCCTAGTACCAGGGGATACCCACCAGGACACATTCTGTTCCATGCAATGAAGGCATCCCTAGGCCTACGTGACACCCTCCCCCCAGGTCACCACTCCTTCCCAACATGACCTGCCCCAACATATGCAAGTGAACGCTCACATCAATGAGCCGCATCAACTTCATCCTCACAAAGAACATACACTGCTGGATCATTTCCAAATTCACAACAAAAAATCAATTTTTCTGACCACTGACTCATCTCAGTGCAGCTCTCACCAACCCAAATCTCCACACAGGCGTCGACTTTGGGAGCTACACCCATAAAACATAAAATTGCCCAAAATATCTGACTGGGTCAAACATGAGGCCATGAACCCAGAATTCACATCCCCGCTCATATCAGATCCCAATGAAACCTGGGCAAATCTTAAATCCAAATTAATATATAAAATTAACCACATCGCCTCGTGAAAGTACACCTCTGACACAGTGCCAATTAGGCGCACTTGGCGGAGCTGGACCACCTTTAGCTCAATGTCCCGAAGTCTGGCTACAGCCCCAATTGGGGTAACAAATGGGCGGAAATATCAGCCCGCCTAAACGCTCCCATATATGAACACCAGCACAGAATCAAGGTATTGAGAAAAGGTAGATTTATAAAAGAAGGTAAAACCTGCTTGGCGTACTTTTTTCGCCAATTCCACTCCCACAGCAACCAGCTCGCATGCACACAGGTCTGAAAAGTTGACAGCACCGTGGCAACTGACCCAACGGAGGTCAAGGCGGAAGTACACCATTATTACACCAAACTATATTGTGACACCCCAACGGACCCCCAAAAAATTAAAAAATTCATAAAAACCGCAGGAATACAAAGCACACCGCCAGTCTACAGCCTACTAAATGTAATAAAGGAGGAACTCTGGGACACAGTCTGCAGTGTACCCTATAAGAAATGGCCAGGACCAAATGGGATACCTTATGAATTTATAAGAAATACTTCGAGCAAATCGCCCCCCTCCTTCAAGCATCCATGAACCAATGCCTACTGGAGACACGTTTTCTACCTGGCATCCAGGACTCCTATGTCATAACCCTGTACAAAAATGCTGACAAATTGGACCTGGCCAACTGGCGCCTAATCGCACTATCCAACACAGATACAAAGCTACTTACAAAAATTTTAGCATCCAGATTGGGCACAATAGCCTCCAATATCCTGTCACCCAATCAATTCGGGTTCATACCAGGGTGCTTAATCTGGACTAATATACACTCAGTTGCCAACATATGCCAATACAAAGCATCTGGAGCCCTGTTATTCCTAGACCAGGAGAAGGCATATGACCGAGTTAGCTGGCCATACCTGAAGAAATGCCTGAGCGCCTTCAACTTCCCACCCAGATTCATAAATTGAGCGATGCTCCTTACAGAATCAACATCCATGGCTGTATGTGGCCCTGGCTTTCTAACCAACAAGATCACACCACGCAGAGGGCTCAAACAAGGGGATCCCCTCAGCCCACTGCTGTACAACTTCAGCTTTAATACACTCCTTTGCGTTGCTGACTCACGCCTCATGGGCATAACCGCACAAGGCCAGTCACCAGACAAGACATTAGCCTTTTCAGATGACTGTGTAACAGGTACAGCTAACAATAATGATGCCCGCCAACTGGAACACACCATGGAGGAGTATTCCATTGTGAGCAACGCATCAGTCATTAAAAGGAAAACGGAAGTAATTCTTCTAGGCAAGTACACCAACCACTGGACTACAACACCCAAAGCTTACTCCCCCAAGAAGGAACAACCCACTCATTCTACCCTTTTCATCACCACCTTCAACCAACCCTGTCCGCCACCTTGGGGTATGGCTGGAGACAGGAGGGTAAGCCAATGAAACAATGGAAAAAAACCTACTACATTTAATGACAAACCGAGTTGCCTCTCTTAAGGGAAGATCACCAGGACCAACAGGGCGAGTAACAGTTGCCAACTTTCTCATCCTCCCGATGCTGTGGTTCCCTGCACATGCAATATCCTTCTCACCAGCCTTCATTTCCTCAATCTTCGCACTCATCCAGGGCTGGCTGTGTCCTGGGACCCAGCCACCTGTAAGAGTGGAAACACTCTTTGACCCACGCTCCAGTGGAGGCATGGGCCTAATGAACTTTGAGGTCCACGCCAATCAAATACTGGGGACCTGGATAAAAGAAGTCCTTTCCCAAGACATCCCACAACAACACTGGTCTGGAGCGGTGAGGGCCAACTTTGCACAGGCGCTGAAACTATCCAACCCACACAACCCATCAAGCCTGCTCACATATCTCACAGAACTCTCCCACATTCCAGACAACTTCTCCGCACCATCTGACACATGGGGTGGATCATCACTATCTCAGGAATTATTCAGGGGAGGGGCAGACCCAGATCCCAATTTATGCTAAAGAACCCAGAGGACAACTCCCATAGGGACACTCACGATAGGACCCCAGACATAGCAAGAATAGACTACCTGGGCGCGAAAGACATCCCATATGACCTCACACAGCAGAAGGCAATATGGAGGCTGACACACCATCCGCTCCTCCAGCCAAGGGTAAGAGCTAACACCTGGAACTGCCTTAGAAGAACATACAGGACCGCATATTGCGCCAACTCTCTCCGTGCAGAGTGCGCAGTGTGTGGAGGGGAAGGCACCCTACACCACCACTAAAAGCATGTCCCCCATCAAGAGCCATATGGCGGAAAGTTGCGCGCCTTCTTAGAATCCAGTATAACCAGGACCTTTCCACCTCAAGGAGCCTCCTCATGCTCCAGATCAAGTCCCCAATACCACCTACCCTCCGCTCTCTAATAGTATCCATCGCAATGTGGACAATCCACACCATTGCTTTGGATGCGTTCAGGGGTACTATACCAACCATCCGTGGGACAATTAATAGATTCCACGTCCACCTACTGAAACACTTCCAAGCCTGGCTTTATGGATACATGAAGCTGAGGCAGCAAAGGCTTGTAGAGTCATAATTCCAGTATGGTTCTTACACATGGACCCTTTCCTGCACAACTGCTCCATAACAGGGGAAATCCCCTCGGAGTAGAGTACCCAACACCCCCCCATAACCTGGCGGTACCAGCTGGCAACAGGGGTAGCTCATCTACTATGGGGTGCCTAATTCAATTCCACTTTTCCTTCCCCTCCCCCCTATATTTTTTTGGTATTGCTCATCCCCTGGTCGACTTGCCTCAGTTGAATAAATAAAAAAAGAATATACGATTCTTTACAGATGAAAAATCTGAAGAATATTCATGCCATAACTCAGGATGGCAGATATTATTATATGGACTATGCCCTGTAGTTGCAAAAGGTTTCTGCAAATCATCACCAGTAATGTCATCATAGTTCTCAATAACTGCGCCCACTAGGCTGCATTCATTATCAGAGGTTTCCTTCATAGTATACTACAGCAGAAAGTGTTGTCACCCTATATACCAAGTATTGTTTTCAAAGTTGGCATTAAGCCTATAATTTCTCATAAGAAGTACTAATCTGAAGATCAAAATTGTCATGAGTAAAAATTATGGCAGGAGCAGACAACACTCTAGTACTAGCCATAGGCAAGGAACTACACACTCCTATTGACATAGTGGCATTAGGTCCTGTGGTGCCATATTTTTTGCAATGGGCAATACTGAATACAGTTTGAAGTTTTAACATTAGCATTGAAGAAACTATATTAATGGGCGCCTTGCTATCCATGATTGCCTAAACTTGTAAGTTTTACATGCTAAGGTCAACATAATTACACTCAGTGTGAGTATTGGAGCTGGTAAGAATATTAATGTTAAGGGTATCTTCTTGATTCAGGTAAGCAAATAAATTGTGGTTCTTCTGTGGCCATGGAGATGAAGTAAACTTGTCTGTTAAACTCACATTGGACTTTCTTCCAATGATGCATTTTCCATTATGTTTGGGTTGTTAACTGGGATTTTTACACTATTGAGGGGATGTAGAATATACCTCTTCTCCTCTTCCAGAGCACTTCCTAAATCCTTTTTGGTGATCAAAATTAATAAAGCTTCTTAACTGTTTATGGGAGGGCTTGCTATTAGGAGCGCCAAAAGTAAGGGTGCTTGATTGAGAGTAATTTACCATTTTAGTAATGGTGGAATTGGAATTTAACACAATAGCATGTCCCAATACAATTCCTTGTACGGCTCACAGGCGTGGTAGAAAGAGATTTGAGCGTCATAATGACTTAGAACCTTAGCACATACAATACTTGGTTCTCATATTAAAAAGTGACTGGTGAAGGCAATTCATCCTCCCTGGGTTTTTGTTGATAGCCATAATAGCGGTTTTCCATCCTACCATAAGTTCGCCCTTCTAAAATTATCAACAATAACATCTTTGGCATTAAGTTAAGACATAACAGCTTCTGTTATTTTGGATAATACTGGCTCCTGATTATAAGGGTCCAATAACTTCATCAGCGTGGCAAGTTTGATTTGGCTATTGGGCTCGCATTGTAATCTAAAAAAATTCATATGAAGGTATGGATATTTTCATGCTATCAAATATGGGCAGGTTGACCAGGGTAACTTGGGATGAATCACTAGAATGATCAGTATTTGCATCTTGAGGACCAGAACTAAAAGAAGCAACCTATGCTATGGTAGGACTAGTATCAGCGTATAAGGGTATGGTAGTCAATACATTGAGCAAGTTGGCTACAACTGCCTCTACAAAATCTTCAGAATTAGAATCTGAGGTTCAGCATGACTAGGCTCTTGTCTACACTTACAAAGCCTGTTTAAGGTCTTGGCAGAGTTTCTTTACTATGATAGTAAAACGTTGCCATTCCTCTGTTAATTTTTGTTCATTTTTTTCCTGTTTCTGGATAGAATTAACCAAACATGAAATTAGATCCCAGATTTCTTTTCCTTTGGATTGAACCAAAATTTGTAATAAATTTATCTCCCAATAGAGATCAGCAATAGTAACCCCCACATTTATTGATAAACCAGGGCTTATAAGGCAGCGTGGGGTCTTAGAGGTCTCCTTATTAGATTGAAATGCTTCAGAACATATACCCATGTGACTAGAACTCGTTGTTCCCCCATAATTGGGTTCATCATACAAAGTATACAGCAGGTCTTTCAGGTAACCATTATCATAATATGCCATTTTATTATATTATAACAAGACAGGATATCAAAAGTGGTCTCTATAGTGAGCACCAAATGCTATAATTGGTACTCTAATATTGAATAACATGAAAAAGTCAAGTAAATCTAATAAATTAAAAGAAACTATATTAGGACAGTAACTTTAGACTAAACTAAAAAGAGTATGTAGTTAAGGTTTTTATTATACAGATTTTTACAAGCTAGGTGAATGAAAAGATCCCTCACAAAATACCACTTACACCATAGTAAACTACAATTGAGAATACCATCCAGTGCATAATCATTCTTAAATATGGCAGAAACCACTGGCCTATAATTTATTGGGATAAAAACCTTTAATGATTAGTTTTACGCTGAGATGGAGGCAAAGGAGAAAATTTAATAAAAAGAGGATATAAAATTATACCCCAATAAAACTTAGTAACTTGACAATAGTGATTCGTGGAATATTGCTAGCAGGGTGGATAGAAATTAAACCTTAATATATATCCTTGCCATGGGCCAATCCAAAATTATATAGTAACTTAATCCTATCTATCATCCTAGGCTCAAAGGCAAAGTGATCCATCAAAAACTAATTTAGCAGTTTTACATATTAAAACGTTGATGCTGAGGCATAGAAATCTGCTGTAAAGTAATTTGACAGATTAACTTTGATGCCATGACCTGAGGAATCAAGCCTTCCATCTAAAATGAAGTTTTAAATAATTAAACTAAATAAGAATATATTAATTTAAATGTTTGATCAAATCAAAAAGCAACAGTAAGTAAACAACTTTGCCAAGGGCTCCTAACCATATCATTCATTTATGATGCACTGGCCGCATGGGTGGTGTGCAATATTTCTCAACATTGCATTTAAACTCTGGCTATTGTCAGAGTCAGCTGCCAAAAAGAGAAGGAGATAAATGTACCATTATCACTGCTGTTGGGATTCTACTGCTCCCACTCAGTCCAATCTGGGCCCACCTTCAACAGATCCAAATTTCCCTACCTCTAACATCTCTCTAATAATTCCCCAACCTTGTCGGAGTATTATTCTCTGCAATCTATTTGATTTGGCAAAAGCAAGCCTGCCGTCAATTCCCCAACTGACCAAGTTCAGGGTATTGAAGATCTTGCCATTGGAGGCCATCGTTACACATAAAGAAAATAGAGTGAAGAGACATCCTATAGTTACTTGCTCCTTTAAATTATTAAAGATATGTTTTAACCTCTAATTTAATCTTGTTTTTTTTTCCAATTTAGAGCCCTTTTTAGCGAGCTCCACTCCGGCCACCAGCATCATAATCCCCAGTTATATTGAAATAGGTCCCTCATCACCTATTACAAAGCTTAAGGTAGTTCACAAGACCTTATGTCTAGGATCATTGGCTCTTTTTGCTATCTCATCACTGTGGTACAATTCAACCCATCCATATTGGTACACTTTGGAGGACTGACCACATTTAGCATCCCTATCCCAACAGAATTATTGGTGCTCCCTGCCAGCTGCTCTCCCAAGCTAACTGGTGAATAAGTATATTCTCAATGGGTGATCCTAACCAAGACCCCACTTGGCCTCTTACTGAAATATCAGGCGTCGCCCAATGGGTATATTTTAATGGAAACTTAACCCTGAGACTGACAAACTTAACCTTGTGCAATTCTATGCTACGCTTGATTTATCTATTCCAACCCTTAAACCCCAGACCTATCACTTTCATCATATAAGTTTTATTGATACTATTGATAAAATACTTTTAAGTGCTCTTTTACCTGGAGATTGCTCCCATTGCAACCAAGGGTCAGTTGTTTATGATAAAATGCGAGCTTTATATGACTCTGCCATCTTACACAGCTCTGAGGTGGTAATATATAGCACTGAACGATATCTATGCCATTTTATGCACCCCTCCATTCACCGTTTAGTTCAAATGATGAAATCCATCATCAAGAAATCCTAAGAAAGGTTATTTTGTTTCAAGAGTTAAACTCCTGTCTATTATAAAAATTATGATTCAGCTTCTTTAATGTATGAGATAAGTGCGAGGCTATTCTTTTGAACCAAACCAAATCATTTCTATTCAAAACCTTCTCAATTGGACGTGGGAGTGGCTAGCCTTCTTTGCAAGAAAGTAGCTACCCAATTTACTGAAACAACCGTGAATATCAAGAGTCAGTTACAACATTCCATCAGCAATCTCTCCAGTCAGCTTAATATTTTTAAGGAACAGGCTTTAAATTGATTGCCCCAATTTAACAGCATTCAACAAGTGTTAAAGGCCCCAGGGGTGAGCGAAACTCTGTGTCATCCTGGCCCTGAATGTCCCCCACCCCCTGGTGAATGGGGATTGTTCAGTTGAGAAGGAGCGATGTGCCCCCCTGGTTTTGACGGGGATGAAGGACCACCTGGGTCTCCTGGGCCTCATGGTTATGGGCACCCTGGCCCTTCTGAACTTTCCTTACCTCCTGGACTACCTGGTCTCCCCATATTAATGCCTTCGGGCAAAAACCGCATTTAACTTCCCCTCCAGAGGATCCTTTTCTAAGCGGATGCCTTTGTGCTCTAGAACACGTTCTTAAAAATATCACTCAAAGCTTTTGGCTACATCACTTTGGAGAACTTATCTACCTGATCCTTACTGTCAACGCAATTAAGGAAGGGTTGGATAGTACTCAACACTTCTATTATTCCCTCACCTCATATTTAAATCAACAAAAAGAAAACTTACTAGATTTAAGCAAGATAACCAGGAGCGCTAATATCTATTAAAAAATTAATGTGTTAAAATGGAATACTTATGTAACGAATTTCAACAAAAAGCTTCTGCCAATTCACTAATTTCCCAAATTGGGGCTCTTCAAGTCGATCTGAACCATTTCTCAACAAGCTGATTTGAACCGAATTTTTTGTGTCTCACTCTGAGGCTGAATTTTCAGAATTAATCATCCTATCACGTTGGGTATTAACTTTATTTTGGCTCCTAGGGAACTTTTTTAACCCTCTTTTTTTTAGTACTAGATGGTCCTTTTTTAACCCTCTTTCTAAAGACAGGTTCACCCCTGGGGGGATGGAAGTATTGCTTCAATTCTTTATATTTTTGAGAGCGTGATGGAGGAAGCACCTGACCGTCAGAAACCTAAATAGTTACCCTCTTGTCTTAGTAGATCCCTTCAAGAAATCATGGTACCCCACTTGATGAAGTGCAATACTTGGGCCAAAGTTTTAGCCGTGCTTATTAAAGAATTTGGTAGTGATATTACCTTGGCCAATCAGAAAAAGGCGTTTATGAGTATGAAGTTAAGACGTGGCTATTCCCATGTGGAGTTTGCTGCTCAGTTCTATTCTTAAGTTCAAGCGTTGGTAACTAACAGCCACCTTAAGCTTGATGACGCATTCATTGCTGTTTTGTCCTCTTTAGAGTTCAACCTGCAGCTCTATCTCCACATGACTTCAGTAAATGAAACTTTACTTCTATCTTAGATATCAAGGAGGCCCTCCTCAAAATTCCTGCCTCCATGATTAATGTTTCTCCTGCTTCCACTTCAGCCTTACATCCTCAAATTCATGTAATGAACAACAAAGAAGCTGTAAAGAATCATGCTTGACTAAACTATACCTATTGTAGCCGTCGTAACCATACTATTCAGCATTGTTGGACAAAAATTGCTGATAAAAAAGCAAAAGAGGGGTCAGCATAGGGTGAGAGTCTCCCTATGCTGACGACTCCAATGCACCTCTGAACCAATCCGTTTATACTATTTCCGCTGACCTTACTGGCTTTAGTGCTCCTGAAGGGGAAACTTTTATTGAGCTTTTAATTGACAATTAACCCAAAGATATTTTCTCTTATACTATTCTGAAGTCTGACCTATGGAAAAATATTCTATTCTAGCTCAGTGAAGAGTGACGGTGACTTGTATTAAGTAGTAGTCCACAAAGTGAAGGTTCTTGCTATTGTTGACTCTGTTCCCCTATTAATATTATTTCTTCACGACTAATTGAAAAAATATAAAATACAGCCTGCCCTTAACCATTCGTTGAATTTGGGACGGCTGGTACATGTATGCTTGACCTATAGAGGCTTACTATCACTTGCCCCTGAAGCTAGATACCTACAACTTTCTAATCCTGTAGCATAATATAACAGCTATAATATCTTATTAGGGACTTAGTTCCTTATGGAGCATGCTGCCATTATTAGTTTTAAGGATAACTCTGTTTCTATACTATGATATCAAGTCCCTTTAATTTTAAATTCCAATCTTAGGGAAAAAGGGAAGTGGAAATTGAGGACGTGCTTGCTTGAGTCTCTTGCCTCAGTTGAGTGCTTAGAGTATCGTGTGTTGGGGCCCAAAGTTAAGTTTCCCCTTCTATGGTTGAGACTGAGGATGGGATGCCCTTACTTTCTCCCCACATCCTTACCATACCTCCGCAGGTTCAAATCCTGGTGGACACTAGAATTCAATTAGTATTTCCTGATTACTTGCTTGAGCTTTCTAGTTTACTTAATTTCATCTGTGTTTGAGTCTCTCCCCTGTCCTGGGGTTTTAGATCTGAACTACCAAGGCACCATCACTAACTTCCGGCCAAACTCTCATGGTCCCCTAAATTATTTGAGCCAAATCAACCAATTGCTTATGTTTGCTTCTTGCCTTATGGCCAGGTAGTAGGGGTTCATGAGGTTGGGACCCTTTGCGACTTTGGTTTAAAGGAGCCCCTGTTGTTGCTGCAGTACCAGTGCAAATTAGTTCTGATTTGTTGGCCAAGCAAAAATCTGCATTCAGAAGCTTTAATCGAAGAGTATTCAGATATTTTCTCCCCTGGTCCCCAGAATTATGGGCATATGAAGGGTTTACAGCATCAGGGTGATACTGGGGGCTCTGCTCCTTTCTGCTCCCATCCTTAATAAAAATAAAAAACTGAGGAAGACCAGGTCACTCTCAAATTAAAAAAATTGCTTGATGATGGACTCCATCAAACCCTGCATAGTCCCTGGTCCTCTCCTCTCTTATTGATTAAGAAAAAGGATGGGAGCCATCACTTCTTTATGGGCTACTGACAGTTGAAATCTATCACATGCAAGGACAACTACCCTTTATCCCACATTGATGACTCTCTGTGATCCTTGTCTGTATCACAATATTTTTCTGCGATGGACCTAGCCAACGGCTACTGGAAAATTGATCTCTTCACTGAGGATCATTCCAAGTGTTCCCTTGTCTCTAATGAGGGGCTGTTCAAGCCCACCCATATGCTGCAGGGGTTAAGTAACGCCCCTTCCACATTTCAACGGGATATGGACCAGTTGTTTAGTGGCCTTAAACTCAAGTGCATGCTAGTTTATATTGATGATGTATCATTTTCTCCCAAATTTTTACAACTCATCTTGATCATCTTTGTCAGGTATTTCAGGAGTTATGTGAGTCGCCTCTGAAATTGAAACCTTCTAAATGTAAATTTTTGAACGATAGATGTAATTTTTAGGGCACAAGTTGACACAACAAGATATCTTCACAATCTCAGATAAGATCTATGCCAAAGAACACATGCCCACTACAATAAATTTATGATATAGCGAGTCTTTCTTGGAATGGTGGGCTACTACCGCCAGTTTATCTCTACTTTGCTGACTTTACTGAGCCTTCAGTTGAATTCCTGCACAAAAACGTGCCCTTAGTTTGGGGCCCTGAACAGCAACAGTCTTTTGATTCCCTACCACCGCCTTATTATCAGCCCCTGTCTTAATACATCCTAACATTATGCAACCTTTTGTTCTCTTCACTGACGCCAGTGACGCTTCTGTGGCGCTATCCTTTTCCAGTGTGACACTGACAAAGTAGACCATCCGGTTTATTTTAGCAAAATTTTAACCAAATCAGAGCTGGATTAAATAGTAACTGAATGTGAGATCCTTGTTTTTTTACTTGCTAGCAAACACTTTATACCATATTTGTATGGTAAACATTTTACAATTGTTATTGATTATGCTTCTCTTCGTTGGCTCTGTCAACTGAGAGATCCTGATGGGAGGCTATCTCGCTGGGCCCTCAGGCTTCAAAATTACAATTTTTCCATAGTTCATTATGCTGGTGCCATTCATCAAAATGTAAATGGACTATCCCGCCTCTCTATCTTAAATGTAACTCTCCCAGAAGATAATTGACTTTATGAGTTTTTCCTCACCCTGCGTTATGGCCTCAAGGATCTATGAATATCCAAACCCAATTGAAAAAGATGGCCGTTAACACTAAAGTTGTTGATGGAACTTTAGTCAAACAGGTTGTCGCCTCCTTCCTGCTCTACCTCCGCCCTTTGATATGCACTGGAACTATCATAAAGGCCCATAAAACCCTTGATAATGGGGCTATAAAGAAACTTTTGATTAGTTAAAAGTCAAATGTTACTGGGAGAATATTGCTGAATCAATTCATGATGTTTTGGAAACCTGCTTAACCTGCCGCTCCCAGGATAAATCCATTTAACGCTTTAAATCTGAGCTTGTCACCCTGGAGGCTGCTTTTGATATCATTAGCATTAAAGTCATAGGGCCTTTGCCTGTAGCTGTCTATGTACAACGTTATATTATTCTTTCCTTAATCACCTAAAGAAGTGGGTCAAGTACACTTCAGTACCTTTGCCACTGCCAGAGCTATATCCCTTTACTTATATTGGCAAATATACTCTCGACATGGCTGCCTGCAGGTACTCTTATCAATTGGCCCAATTTTTATTTCTTCTATAGTTTAGGAATTGACTTTTCTTCTGGGTATAAAGCACCTTTTTACGGCGCCCTATCACCCAGACACTAATGGCATGGTAGAACGCGCTAATGGAACCTTAATTTTTATTTTAAGAAAGTTGGCCGCTTCTGATTCTGTGCATTGGACTAATTTTCTCCCTAAAGCCTAGTTGGCATATTGAGTTAGCTAACACAGAATAATTAAGATGTCCCCATTATAAGCCCTATATGGTTCTGAGCCGCTGTTGCCTTCCAGCCTTCACCCTAATTTCAAATCGGCTAATCTAAGCAATATAAAGCTTACCCTTTGACGGTTAACTGATGAGATCATACATCTTAAAGCTATGGCTAAAGAATCTATAAAAATATCAATTCTAGAGAAGGAAATCAAGCTAATGAGCAACAAACTTCACTCCCTGGATATTTTTTGGGAGATTTAGTCTTGTTCTACTACCATCTCCCTGGGAGTAGGAACCACAAAATTGCCACTGTTAGGTCTGGCCCTTATCAAGTGATACACTTCAGGGGGCCCAAATACTCTTGCTGCTTCTGGAACTGTAGTTAATTGTGTCCATAGCCATTTTCTGCACAAGTACCATCTCCATCGGCAAGATCTTAAGGGTGTGTTGTTGGTTCTCTCTCTGTTTCGATTCAGTCCAATCTGTTCCCGCCTTCAACTGATAAGATTTTCCCTGCCTCTGACACTCCTCTAAAAATTCCCCCAACCTCATAGGAGCATTATCCTCTGCAAACCAACAAATATGTCAAAGTCAAGCCTGCCATTAATCCCCCACCTGATCAAGTTCAGGGTTTTGAAGATCTTGCTGGTGGAGGCCATCGTTACCCTGGAAGAAATAGGGTGAAGACATATCCTATAATTATTCGCTCCTATTAAATTAACAAATTTTATATTTTTACTCCAATTCGACCTTGTTTTCACTTAAAATTTTGTGCCCTTATTAGCGAGCTCATCTCCAGCCATTGGCATCACAATCCCTTGTTAAATTACAATAGGTCCCTCATCACCTATTACAAAACCTAAAGTAGTTCACTGGACCTTATGACTAGGATCCCCGGCTCTTCACTTTCTCATTGCTGCAGTACAATTCAACCCATCCATTTTGGTACACTTCAGAGGGATGACTACCTTCAGCTACCCTATTTCAACAATTGCTCAAGGTTTATATCAACCTACACAAATGCCTCTAAGGTTTCGCAATACCCTGCAACTTTTATTGGGCTATGGACAATACATTGGGTGACTAAAAATCTCCTGATTGTTAGTTTACTTGGACAATATAAACGTTTTTTCCTAAAGAAGTTTGCAGCCCATTTTCTACGCTTGAAATAATTCTTCCGCTGCCTTACCAAAGCTGTTATGAAAATCAAGCTGCAGAAATGTAACTTCTTCTGAGAAAAGTTTAATTTCTAGTTTGCTTAATGAAAAGTAGGGCTTGAAGCCCCATCCAGCTAAATTGAGGTCATTAAAAAATGACATGGCCAAGTAGCATGTCAAACATTCAGGTATATCCGGAAATGATTGGCTACTATCATCAGTTCATTGTGAATTTTAGTAATGTTGGTGAGCCATTGTCCTATTTTTTTAGTAATGGAGTTTCAATTTATAGACAGGGTATCACCAATTGGCGGTTGTCAAGTTGAGGATCTCCCATCAAGCTTCAATATTCATGTACTCTAAATTTGATATACCCTTCATTGTACAAATAGATGCGTCCCTCATTGCCTTAGAGGCAGTGCTATCACAAGTTGCAATGAGGATGTTGAGCAACCAGTGGCTTATTGTAGCCAATCTTTAGATTTCATGAATGGAACTATACTGTAACAAGAAAGAATGCCTGGTTGTTATCTATATTTTTAAGCAGTCATAGGTCTATGTCCATGGGGTGCACTTTACCATGGTAACTGACCATTCTACTATTCAGTACTCACATTACTAAAATAGAGCTAAGTGGGAGGCTGTCCAGATGGGCTTTAAAACTACAAGATACCGATTATTAAATTTAATATTGCCCTGGTGTGAAGCATCAAAACGCTAGTGGTCTACCTTGGTTGCCAGCCATGGCTTTAGTGGCCTATACGGCTGACCAATTACCTTACAAATGTTATCCCAACAATATGGCAATAGACCAGTGGAGGTTCAGCAGACTCTGGAAAACTAAGAAAGAACATTGTCATCAGTAATGGTAAGCTTTAAAAGTTAAATAATTAACAATAGTATATATTTCCAAGGCTGACAGAGAGAATGGACTTGACGATTGCAGCTTATAAGGCATCAGTGCATGAGAGGAGAAAAAACGCTTGAACTGCTGTAACAGCAGTATTAGGAAATGATCCTTTTGATATTCATAAGACTATTGACTGCTGTCTGGAATGTCAATCCAAAGCCCCATACTATAAGGCCATCTCATATATTTAGTCAAAACTAATTTTGTTTATCATACTGTCTCTATTAACGTTTTAAACCATTTGGTTGTGGTTGTGGCAAATTTATTATATTATTGTGGCCATCAATAACCTCATTAAAGGGTGGTGACAAAAGCAGTTAAGGCCTTAGGCGTCAAAACAAAGGTTAAGTTATAATAAAAACACCGTGTATTGAAATGGTTGCCAAAGTTCAATTTTATGGTAATTTGATTAATTTCACCTCACAGATAATTTTCAAGTTGAATGTGATGATGGGTACTATATGAGTGTTGTTGACCCCTTACAACCCAGAGACCAATGGTACTGTGAAAAGGTTAAATGGTACCCAATTAAGTAACCTTCAGAAATCGATTATGGGTAAAATTACCAGCTGGATTTCTTTATGCCTTAAAAGTATTTACCTATAATATTGCTTTCCATCCTAGACGGGAGCTGTAACTATTTCAGTATTATATGGTAAACATCCTAGATTACTCCTGTTTCTTTTTTGTATTAATAGGAAAATATGAAACATACTCTTTACTTTGATAAAACTCACTCAAACTTTTTGTTTATTTGCAGACCAAAGCCTAGCCATTGCATTGGCTAAGAAAGTGAGAGCCAGGACTTGGGACAATGAGGCCCGCCAGACTCTACTAACTTTAATTTTGATTAGAGAGTCCTATACTATTAATCATGGGCTCAAGATAATTGGCAGATTAGAGCACACCTGGAAGTGGCCTTTTGAATTTTAGAAAAACGTGTATTGACAATAAAAGTTTGAAAGATCCTATCAAGGGTTGCCTTATTAGCAAGGTGCATGCCAAGTTCTTAAAAGATATAAGCAAATGCTAGCCTTACGGCCATGGTGTCTCTGTGACTTGATGTACCCCCAACTTTTTTGTTTTGTGATGTTTTAGTCAAGTGGGGGTAAATGTTGAGAATTGGTCCGAAAAATCATCTGATTAAATTATGTTTAAATAATTTATCATTATATAGTTGGTAATTAGATAAAAGGTCTTGATAAATATGGCTGTTACGCCAACAGTGATTTAGAAATATATTTACTATTTAGACTTTACTGGGCCGCATCACCAACAATATAACATAGGTTAAGTCAGAAACTATCTCCAATTAGTTTATTAATTTATGATTGAACCCTCGCTATCCCACTGGCATACACCTTACTCATTAATGCATCTTGATTACCTTGGCCTCTTGGCCCCATAAATCAGATCATCCTTTTTATAGTATATTTTTAATCTTTTTTTGAATTAGTGTAAAACTGTTTTTAAAAGCATGTATACAATTGAGAACTCAGTTGACTGTGGTGCCTCATCCCTATTAGTCTTAAACTGCAGATGAAATTACCCCAGACTGTAGCCATAATTTCCATGCCTCTGCTGGATATTAATAAAGATGAATTAATATTCCTCAGGGTACAAGCTACCCAATAGTCGGCCTCTCTGGAAATTTAGTTTTTTAAAATTGCACATGATGGAAAAAGTCAATTGGAATGTGATGTTAATGTGAGGAGGCTTCCGTTAAGCACCAAAGACTCTTTTGTAACCAATTAGGCTGTTTCCATTTTCAGTTTTTAAATTTCTTTCATCATACAGTATACCTTTATTTTTGCCTTTTTACTTATGCCAATGAAATCTGATGCATTGGCGACAATTTCACCAAGGGTCTTAATCAGATACTACTTATGTAGAAAAGCCATAGAGAAACACATGCTTCAAGAAATAGGGTGAAAATTTTTGAGCTGTTATGCATGTGGGTGTTGGTATAAAGTATGCCATTTTTGTAGATCAATCCACTTATACTTATGTATCATATATACTTTTTAAATTTTTGCAGTCCAAATTATAGTTTATGATTATGGATTAGTATGGTCTTTGATTAATGGATAAGAGTTTAAGTGACCCTTAAGAATGTCAACTTTTTAGTTTGGTACAGAAACAAACTAAATTTTATATTCAGGTTGCTATGTCTTTATTATTACAGGGCCACCTTTCTGCTGTTGGATAGCTTTTTGTCATCTTAAATACTAGGATGACCTGATGTTGGGGCATTGTGATAAGCATTTAGAATTTTTTTTAATGTAAAGGCCGTTCAGGTACTTATGAGTGCCTTTAAGAAATATGTGTTTCCATTTAAAAGTATACTTCTTAGCATTAGAGATTTTTTTCTAAATTCTGAGATAAGCCCCTAAATAATTTTGGTGAAAATCATCTTTGATTGAGCTAAAAGAACTTTTTTTATCTAGTGGAAATCAATATTTAATTAAGCAAAAAAGTTTTTCTTGCAGAAGTATAGTAGGTGTGTTACATTACATAGTATCAGTCTATTTAGGTTTGTGGTCTGGACGTTCTCTCAAAGCATCTTGTGCTAAGTTGAACTTTTCAAGGTTTTAAAAACTAAAATTTTAATTGTATAAGTCATTGATATTTGGTCTTGTCCTTGAGTTAACTTCTGTGACTTGGTAAATTAAAAAAGATTATTATAGTATGTTAGGATTTTCACCACATGTTTTGCTTACACAAATATCTACCTCAGTGCTTAATTGCCTTAATAAGAGCTAGGTAAACTCTATTAATAATTGGGTAGCTAAAATCATCTGGAGTCATCTTCTTCCCATTGTAGGTCATGGAATACAGCTTATCATCATTCCTCTCCTGATAAAGAGCCTCATCTACAGCAAAATTGAAAGCATCAATTTCCAAGTTTATGGTTACGTTGGCTCATGAATAACCAGTTTAAATGCAGATACAAAAGAAGAATTGAAGGTCTAAAAAATAGTCATATTCTTTTTGATCCATAAAAACTTGATTTCTAATCTATGAGTTGTAAGAGGAAGATTTAATTGAAAGAAGTTTTTAATAGAGCTCTACAAAAAAGCTTAAGCCTAAAAACCTTTTAACTTATTTTATTTATTTATAGTGACCAGGATATGCTCCTTTTTATTACTATAATGGCCAATCTTTCTCTTTCTAACATAATTTCAAGGAAATAACTTCATTTGGAAAAACTCACGTTTATTCAGACTCACAATTATGTTGTACTCAGCGATTAATCTATTAATTTTTTGTTTATAGGACATTTATTGTCTTATTGAAAATAAGGATACCATCATGATATGTGTCGCATAACTAAGCCTTTAAGTCCCAGTACTGTACTAATCAGCGTTTTAAATGTGCATTGTGAAATAGATAGTCCAAAGGGCATGACTAAGTAAATGAATAAACTCTAACGGTTTCTAAAGGAAGTCTTTAATTCATCTCTTATACGTATATAATTGTTAGTAGCATTCCTGATAAAATGTTGGAAAAATAACTCTTGTAAGATGATTGCATAGAATACCTTCGCTGGGAATAAGGTAATTACTTGACAATGATGCTCTTTAGTCGCTGGTTTTCAACAAAAACCAAAGCTCTTCATCTTTTTTCTTTACAAAAAGCATTGGAGAAGAATAAGGGTAATTTTAATTTCTATATTATCTTTTTCAACATATTTTCTATGTGTTGCTTTAAGGAAGTCTATTATTTTTTGGCTATATCTTTAGAAAGGAACGCTAGATGGCTGAATACCTGTTATATGATCATGGCACGCCCAAATTAAGTGTGATTGGGAAAATAGCCTTATGCATCTTTTAGAATACATTGCTCCAGGGTTAAAGAAAGTCCAAAATTTATGCTTTACATGGTGATAATGGAGAGGCTCTGAATAAGTTTCTCATGTAGCGCTATTAAATGTAAAACCTTTTAACAATTTCCTTGGATTATTGGGACTTCTACGCTACTAAAGTCTAGGACTGCTTTAATCAAAAAGCCAAGAGTAACTCAAGATCACTGATTTTGGTAGGTATCAAGGATCTTGAATAAAAAAATATGTGAAATTTTCTATCTTTATGCTTACAGTGCCAATATATTGATAAGCCTGAAAAGTTGATCCTTCACCTAAGATATCAAAAAACTTCTATCACTATGATCTAAAGCCAGCTGTTCTGTAAGATAATTGTCAGGAAGTTGTGGGTAGCTTCTGAATAATTTAACGTTGAATGATTACTTCATGTTTTAAGTAAATATTAACAATAAGAACATAATAAGCATGTAAGACTTGATTTAGAAGACATTGTAGTAGGAACATCTATTTATTATTTGAGAAAATTTGAGAAAAGTAGCTAGTTTGTTGACAAAAACACAGTTGCCATGAAATGTGTCATCATGGATCTTTTGGAATAGCTGTAGAACTAGTCTAGGTGAAGGTTGTTGTATTTTAACATTTAATGGACCCCATGTTAACCTCAAAGCCTCAAAAAACTAAACTTGGTTCAGTGGCATTTTATGAATTAAGAGATGAAGCATAATCAGCAATTGGTAGTGAAGTCCTTGATGGAAGACCAGAATGGCTATTTATTTATCAATAACAGCCCCTTCCACCAGGTGATGGAATCGTTTTATACTCTTGTCCAGTGTCAAATTACTTTTTCTGAAAAAACCAAACTTTAATAATGCCTCAAAACGTGTTCTTTTAGTATTTTCAGATTTTAATAATCTATTATAAATGCTATATAGATTAGAAATAATTTTTCATCTTTCACCAAAGCTTGGGTAAACTAGTACAATGCGTTAGACATAAACAGCAATCCTACAGCAAGGACTTTATAGGCATCATAAACTTATCTCTTAAATAGGCCTAAAATGGGCTAAACAACATCATTCCTTTCCTATAATTGGCAAGAGTCATCTTGATTGTGTTGCAAATTAACCGCCTCTGGTTGTGAAACTCCCAATAGTGATAATGGTAACATTTATATTTTGAGATTTATGGATAGTTTATTCTTTTTTAAATTGCAACCAGTAATCCCTCTTAGGTTATCAGACATTTGCCTCCCAGGGGCCTGACAAAGAATGTTGAGGGGCAATCATGGGAGAAATGGGGAAATGTCAAACATAGTCCGCGATCTAATATTATTGATTTGATTTTTTATAATGAATTAGTTGGCCAAAAGACCCTGGCCAATTCTTGGTGGAATCCAATTAATTGGGGCCCTAAATGTATTAACACAATTTGGCTTAATTCTATGAGTTTGGGCAGTCAGATTGCCCCAAACCCTCAGCTGAATTATTTAGACCATCTGAGGCTCCTTGAAGTGATGTGAGTTTGAAATGACCTGATAGGTCCTTCTCATATATTTCCTAATTTGGAATGTGCTAAGCAATCCAAACCTCAAACTCTAATATGTTAAATATGAATTATCAACTTAATAATAGGGGACCTTTCTTAACCCCTGCGGCTATCAATAAATACACAAAAAGCTCAGAATTTCTAAGTTTTATTGTATATTTAACCCTATTATTCTAAGTAGTTTTCTCCCCCAGTTGTTGGATTTTAGGCTTAAAAGCACCAGCGAGCTAAAAATCTCCAAAAGCTGAACAAGTGGTGCTCACTACAGGGGCTGCCTGTATACCACCAAACTCCTTTACAAAATGACAACTAACTCAGAACCAAGGCTAACTGCCTTGGAGAAGCAACTAGCCAGTGCTTTATCTCGCCTCAAAAGGCTTGAAGCACTCTTCCCCAGGCCCTTATGGGGCCTCCCCTCTCATTCATAAACCCCTTTTAGGGATAAGCTTACCCCAGGTGAGGGAAGTGTTGCTGTTTTCCCCTTTATGTATGAAGTTGCTATGGAAAGGGCAATGGATCATCTTAAAATTAAGCACCTCCTTTCTTGCTTGAGTCGTGGCACCCAAGAGATCATGGTTCCACACATGGCTACCCTTAGCACCTGAGCAGAGGTGAAGCAAGCCCTAAACGAAAAATTTGGCTCATTACAAAGCTTGAATAGGCAGAAACAGGCCTTTATGTGCCTTAGCCTATCACAGGGTGAATCAATCGCCTCCTTTGTGAACGCTTTTACATGGAAGTGCAACCCCTATTGCTTGCTAAAATGCTACCCTAGACGATGATATTGCGGCTATCTTGGCTGGCTTGGTGGCCTATCCTGAATTAGCCATGCATCTCGCTTCCATAAAGCGCACTTTCAAAAGTGTACACAATATCAAGGAGGCCTTTTTAGAGGTGGCGGATATATATGAGCTTGATCCTACATAAGGAGCGATGAGCCAAGCTTCCACGCCACCCAATGTTGTATCTACTATGGCTGTCTCCCTTTGGAAACCTTCCCTGCGGAGTTTCCAGCACAAACTGCTTCTACTTCCCATAACAATAAGCAGATGGTTATAGCTGTGATGGGGCAGTGCTCCTCATTGGCTCCAGCTCAACAAACCCCGTTGGTTAAAGTAGACGCCCCTTTTGCTGGACCATCTTTATCTTCAAAGCATGCGTCTAAGCCTAAACCCCTTCCTTGGGTACCAACTGCCCCCACTAACAACAGGCCAAATGGCCAGGTCACGAAAGCTAAACCACCTGGTGCACCAAAGCACCCAGCCACTGCTCGGCCTAATGCTGTTGAAGCTGAAGCGTCACGTTCTCATAAGGCGCTACCTTTATCCCCACAAGCCTCTCCTCTAGTTGTACCTCGCACTAAACCTATAACCATGGGGCAACCCAAATCTATCCCTCCTAAAGCTCAAGTTAAAGCTGTTGCCAATCCTATACCTCCGCCTAAGAAGGGAAGCGTTGACCTCCCCACACCCCCTATGGACTCTCTAACCTGTATTGAGAATCCCTCTGATGACGAGACTGGGGGGTTGTGGAGATAACGGTCACTATGTCTTAGGAGCCCCAGGGGAAGTGGAGGTACCTGATCACTTAAAACCAGAGCGAGTGGATTGGGCTAAAGTGCCCAGCTGCACCTATCTTTATCAGGTGTTGAGAGGCCTGGAGGTTATTGATACCGCCAGTGACGCGGATCAGCTTGTTGCCTCAATGCTTCAGCTCCCTCAGAGTGTGTATACGTTGCAAACTATCCAGGGGAAATACCCTGAGACTGCCAACCGCCTTGCCTCCACACTTGATCTCAATGAGGTTCTTGCTCTTCCCCCCAAGCTGGGTGGAACTTTAACTAAAGTAGAAGTTGTTTTTTAAGGGAGTGCGGGTTAAGGCTATTCTTGACACTGGGTCTCCTGTGAACGTTGTGTCTTCAAGGCTTATGAAAAAAAAAGTTGGCTCCTGACCTCGACTATACTCAAGAGTTTGGAACGGCGGTCCAACCAATACCCGCGCCATTGGGGCTTACTCATCTTTACCTATTCGATTTGGGAAACTTCTCCTCTCAGCCCCAGCGGTAGCCTTAACCAATAATACATATGACATGCTCATTGGTACCCAGTTCATACTCGAGTATGAGGGGATCATCAATATGAAACAGGGCTATCTCTCCCTGCTTAACTATGAGGTTCCTCTGATTTTAGCCAATGAAGAGCTCAATAAAAAAGATTTCACCTGTACTGTTGAGTTTCCCTCTTCTGCCTTATCCCTACACTACACAACGGCAGGATGCAAAACCAAGATGTTGCCTCTATCAGTGGACACCCTCAAGGGTATCACTTTCTATGCTACAGAAGAGGTAGTAATTAAAGTGGGTGAACAGAAGGTGCTAGACACCAAGGTTACTATGCAAATCCCCCGCAACTTCTTATTTCACCTAACAAGCATTGATGGAGTAAGCCCCTTGGAGCCTAGAGTTCTGCCGGGCATACTAGACCCAGCGTATCAACGGTCTATCAACCTTCTGCATGAAAATCTCACCTCAAAGGATATGGTCGTAAAAAAGCACCAGGAGATTGGAAGATGCTTTCTGATTCCCCTTGAGGAAATAAGCCAAGTCCACTGCATTGGGTCTATGGCAGATATGGGCTTACCTGCTGACCAGTCAATATGTACCCTACCTTCCATTAATATCTCCGATGAGCTAACCCCAGCTGAGCTGGAGAAGGTACACACCCTGCTGGAGGCCTACAGTGACATTTTCTCCACCTCTGATAATGACTATGGACATATGAAAGGGTGGACTCATACCATAGACGTTGGCGATGCTCACCCTATCCACTCCAAACCCTACCAAAAATCCAAAGTGGAGGAGCTCCAGATGCAAACGGAGCTCAAATAGCTGCTAGATGCTGAGTTGCTAGTGCCATCCCAAAGCCATTGGTCTTCCCCGCTCCTGTTGATAAAGAAGAAAAATGGGGGTCATTGGGTGGTTATGGACTACTGTAAGCTGAACATCCTCACTAAGAAGGACAGCTATCCTATCCCCCACATTGATGATGCGCTAGCCCAACTCTCTGGGTCTAAATTCTTCTCCGCCATGGACTTGGCTAGTGGGTACTGGCAGATGGACCTTTCTCCACAGGAATAGGAGAAGTGCGCCCTTATCTGCAGCGAGGGCTTATTTCAACCCACTCAGCTACCTCAAGGTTTGTGAAACGCACCCGCCACTTTTCAGCGGGCCATGGATCACATCCTCCAGGACCTTAAGCTGAGCTGTGTCATTGTTTACTTAGATGACATCACAGTCTTCTTGAAAACTTTCAATGAGCATCTCGCGCACCTAAAAGAGGTGTTTCAATGCTTGTGGGCATCCAACCTCAAACTAAAGCCCTCCAAGTGTACTTTCTTCCAGAAAAAGCTGGACTTCCTCGGGCACGCCATCTCCCAGGATGGGATACAACCTTCACAAGACAAGGTTGAAGCAATATCTAAGATGACCCCTCCTAAAAATCTTCAGGAAATACAAGTCTTCTTTGCATGATGGGGTACTACCATCAATTTGTCCCTAAATTCGCCCAACTCAGCGAGCCCCTTGTCCATCTCCTGGCTAAGAACACCCCTTTCCATTGGGGTGCAGAACAAAAAGCCGCGTTTGAGAGCATGAAGGCACTATTACAAAAAAGGCCAATGATCTGTCACCCTGACTATGGCAAGTCCTTCATGTTATTCTCGGATGCTTCTGATTATGCCGTTGGAGATATCCTAGCTCAATTGGACAAAAATGGGGTTGATCATCCCATGTCATATTTAGTAAAATGCTTTCAAAAGCTGAGCGCAATTACAGCGTCACTGAGAAGGAGTGCTTAGCTGTCTTACTTGCTGTTAAGCAATACCGCCCTTTCCTTTATGGCACTTCCTTCAAAGTAATCACCGACCACGCCTCTCTAGAGTGGTTGCATAATATGAAGGATCCCACTGGGCAGTTGGCTCGCTCTTAAGCTCCAGCATTCTGATATGACTATCGAGCATCACGCCAGGACATGCTATATGAATGTTGATGGGTTAATGCGTTTGCCTGTTCTTCACCTTGATAATAGTGAAGCTGAGAGGTTGCATGACCTCCTAATGACTCCTGGGGCGTGGGCTGATGAAGATGAGCCCATACAAAAGATGTCAGCCCGGCACTCCCACAATACCAAGGTGGAGAGTGGGAAGTTGTACAAGCAAGTGGGGGCCAAATGGTTGCCCTATCTCCGGCCATCTGAGCGCGTATCTGTGATCATGGAGTCTCACACTCTCATGGGCCATGGCGGAGTCAGGAAAACCTATGAGTGGGTTAAAGAGCAGTATTATAGGGAGGGCATCATGGAAACCATAACGGAAGCCTTGGATGCCTGCCTGACCTGCAAAAAGCAATCCCGCTTCAAATCCCATTATCAGTACCAACCTACGACGCCCCATCAACCTTTCCACACCATTAGTTTGGATGTGGTAGGTCCTTTCCCTCAAACTACTGGGGGTAATCGTTATATCTTGGTTGGTATAGATAATTTTACCAAATGGGTTGAAGCTGTGGCTCTCCCCGCTCAGACTTCCAAAGCCATGGCTAACTTTTTACATCAATACATCTTCACGCGGCATGGTTGTCCCCAGGTCCTCCTTTGTGATAAAAGAAAAAACTTCACTTCCAGAGAGTGGTAAAGCTTCTTGCCACTTCCATGGGGACGCAACAACTTTTCTCCGCTCCCTATAATCCATCCACCAATGGGGCTGTAGAAAGAGCTAATGGGACCCTGGTCTCTATGGTGCGGAAGATGGCCAGTTCAGACCCTCTTCACTGGGATCTCTACTTACCCAGTGCGCACATGGCTTATTGCATTAGCTATCATCATATACTTAAAATGTCCCCTTTCCATGTGTTATTTGGGCGAGAACCTGGGGTACCAGCGCTATTAGCCAAAGATATCTTCTCTGATAGGACCAATCCTGAACAAGCCATGAAAAAGTTGGCCCAGCACATCATCCAACTACAGTCTGAGGCTATGACTAACTTAGCAAAGACTGTCACCAAAGAGGCCAAGCTGCAAATGAGCTCAGGGCCCCTCTTCCCTCATTTCAGGTATCTGACTTGGTCCTCTATTACCACAACCAAATCACTCCAAGAAGTGAAAAGCTTGGCTCTATCTGGAAGGGCCCTTCTCAGTCATATACAAGCGAGGGGATGATTATTCTATCAAATCCCTTGCTTCTGGAATCACCATCAACTGAGTTCACAGGTGCTTCCTTCAGCTCTATTCTCCCCCAACATTCTTGAGGGGGGTAATGTCAGACATTTGCCTCCCAGGGGCCTGACAAAGAATGTTGAGGGGCAATTGTGGGAGAAATGGGGAAATGTTGGACATATTCAAATCCGTGATGCTAATATTAATAATTTGATTTTTTATAATGAATTAGTCAGCCAAAAGACCCTGGCCAATTCTCAGTGGAATCCAATTAATTAAGGCCCTAAATTTATTAACACAATTCAGCTTAATTCTATGAGTTTGGGCAGTCAGATTGCTCCAAACCCTCAGCCAAATTATTTAGACCTTCCGAGGCTTCTTGAAGTGATGCAAGTTTAAAATGACCTGATAGGTCCTTCTCACATATTTCCTAATTTGGAATGTGCTAAGCAATTCAAACCTCAAACTCTTCTATGTTAAATATGAATTATCAACTTAAGAATAGGGGACCTTTCTTAACCCCCACAGCTATCAATAAATACACAAAAGCTCAGAATTCCTAAGTTTTATTACTATTTAACCCTATTATTTTAAGTAGTTTTCTCCCCCAGTTGTTGGATTTTTAGGCTTAAAAGCACCAGCGAGCTAAACATCTCCAAAAGTCCAACATAGGTAGCAAGCTGCGAACAATAATAAACATATACAATATGCTTTAACATTAGAAGAAAAAGCAATCAAATTACTAAATCAAATTTATTAAGGCATTCGTTATGTTATGGTATGGTATGTGTGACATTAATTTTAGTGAAAATATTTGGCTTTGTGCCTACTTCAAGTGATAATTAAAGCAAGATAGCTAGTTTGTAAGATAAAGCAATCATATGACAAAAAGATGTTAAAGAAACATGGTGAAGTTTAATTTTTCTGCTGCACTAAGTGTTGCAACAAGAACTATTCTATCTTTGGCGTGGTATTGTTCCACTACCAAATATTTAAATTAGATTTGCAATGAACTTATTGAAGAGAAACTAGTGGTGGCTAAACGACTTGGTGATCTTCAAGATGGGTTAAACTTTATGTGATATATTGTATCCAGATGGCCTCAAGAAAATCAATAAGTAAATAGTAAAATTATATAGATCTAATCTCATATAGCTTATTAAACTTCTGACTGTAATATAAGAAGTAAATTTTCAATTGAATACTGGATCTATCTTTATTAAACCTCATATATAACTATAATATCTGAATTTATAATAAATTTCTGCCCTTATTGTCACATTTATCCAATATAAAACAAGATAACTTTATCCATAAACACAAAATTTCAGCCAAAATTCCTTCAAAAAGTTATTTTACTTTCAATTTTGTTTTTATTATGTCTTTGTGATAGTTATATTCCTACAAAACACTCACTTTTTCCACTTTTTTGGCAATTTCAATTATTCTGAGACATACCTCTAAAAAGGAAGTAATATTGTAATTTGTTTATTACATAATTTACTCATAACTACAAATTTTGTATTTCTTCACCAATTTGAACAGCTAAAAATTAGCATTTAAACTAATTAAAAAACTATAAACTATTTCCCATATATGATTAAGAGTTCCTAAACAAGCTACAGCTAAAAACATAAAGAAGCAAAAGCATATTATATCATTTACAACAATATATTTAAATTAGTTTTTGTTTACCACTACTAATGTGATCCTTAGGAAGTTACTAAAATAAAGGAAAATTTTAAGAACGCCATTTACTCTATTTTGTTTATTTTTTTATATTTTTAAAGCTAAAGATTTCATTCTTTATTACTACTAATTTGGTAGCTGGCTTATAAAATTTAGGTTTTAAATAATCTTAGTTATAGCTAATTGTCATATAAATCACTTGGATTACATGATAATTAAATTAGTTGCTAAGTTTGACTTGCCATTTAAACTCATTTCTTAATTTCTTATATGTTATTTTGTCTTTAAAATAATAAATAAGTTTAGAAAAGTGCTCCAAGAACATCTCATAGTTTAAGTTATATTATAATTTTGTATGTCATTTTGATTTGAGGTCTATAGTAATTTTATACATAAACACTACCATATATAAATTTAGACTATACAACCATACATGTCATGATACAAAATGTCCCAGTATCAGGTATGATTGCATAGCTTAAGTTTTTATATCTAAGAAGATAGCAAATTTGGGAGAGGGATAATTATTAATTTTATAGGATAGATTTTGGTCTCAGGTTTTTTGATAGCTCTAGGTTTTCATTAGACAGATACTAATTTTGCAATTGCCATTGAGGATAATATGTATATAGTCATTTAATTTTTAAGCGTATAATACAGATAAATTAGAAAATAGTTGTAGTTAAGAACAATGAAAAGTAGCTTGCAAATAATCAAATGTTGGTAAGTTTTATTTTAAAAAGATAATTCCATTTACTAGTGCATTTTTATAACTAATACACACAAAGAATTTAATTCCATGTGATCACTTAGTAAATACCACCTTCTTCCATTATATAAATATTATTGGTATAGGTTTAAGAAGAAGAAAATATAAAGATTAGACTCAAGTTACACAGTGTACAACGTGTAGTTGACTACTTTACATTTAGTCCAATAGTAACACATTATATAAAAATTAAAACTCAGTTTAAAGCTAAGTAAGTCATATTTCTTAAGCCATATAGTTTTTCTTGACCAATCTCACTTTTCTAATCTACACTATTGTTAAAGTTAAAAATCAGGTTAATCAGATCACATAGCTAAAGCTATCTACTAAACAAAGCAAGTTTATTAAAACTAGAGATAGTGTTAATTTTTTAATATAATTATATTAACAAATGGCTACCTACAAATAAAAGCTTAACTATGAGCTAGCTATTAAAACTTAACTTTTTAAATAAGTCTTTTTTACTCAAAATATAACAAAAAAGAGATGTAAACTATTTTAGTCTAGTAATATTGATGCATTTCAGATTATACTTATTAATAAAAACACAAGTTAATTGCTTATGAACGTAGTGTAAGGTATCAATTTGTATCACATGAAAAGGATTTATGTCATCTAGTACTAAAAAAAAAGGATTTATGTCACCATCTAGTACTAAAAAAAAGGATTTATGTCCCCCCCTCAGGTTGGGACCATCTAGTACTAAAAAAAAGGATTTATGTCAAACGTGGTTAAAAGTATCTTAACAGCACTTGTTATAATGAAGCTTTGCTCTGATTCTAGTAAGTAAATAATGTCTAAAGCCAATTTATTCTTTGTTAAAGCCAAGGTATATAACTTAGTACCCTAAAAAGTGGCGTTGTCTCTATTGTCTATCTCTATATAATTAAGGAGAATGAAGTCTACAATACCAATGGAATCATATAAAAAACTTTTGTTAGAGATAAGCAAAAGCTAAACTTTTATTGTAGAATTGCATTTGTTATCCAGAAGCTATTATTTATTTATTAAATCAAATACCTTAGTGTAGTACATTGTCCTCAAATATTTTAAGTTAAGTAATTTTTCTGGAACTTTTAAAGTCTTCTTGATTACTGGGTTTTGTACACAGACAAAGTCTCAAATCAATAAGAACGCCAAATATAGATTTTCACTTAGTGGTAATTCCTTAGTCTCTACTATAGAATCATCTATGCCAGAGACAATCACCAACATATTAACTTAGTCTGGTTAACAAAATTCTTATTAGAAAAAGTTGAAACCCCAAGCGTTGTCTGCGTAGGAATTCTGATCAGGGTGTTTTGGTTGATTAATGCTAACCCATAATTCCCACAATATGACAAAGGCAGTATGTTTAGTACTTTGCGCGTTTCTAGAAGATAAGACCAAAGTTGTGTATTTAAGCCACCAGACTGAACCCTTGTGAAGATGTAAAAATTGGAATGAAGAAAAGTATTATATAAGCTATCTTTTATTTGTTAATACTAATGCTCATATAATTCAATATGAAAAGTATATAAAAAGGAATAACTTTTCAAGATACTAATTTAATGAGACGTGAAACTTCTTGTCAAAGGAAGTTAATTAATCTCACGTGTGCTAAGGATAATAACACTAATGAAACGCTTGACATTAGGTAGAGAATTTTTTGTACCACGTGATCAAAGGTGATACATGTGGAGGAGGATATGCATCATGCTTCTTATAACTAAGGGACAAGTGGACACCAGATGAAGCCTCTTTAAGGATATGTATCCCTTGTTGAGACTCTGCTCTAGCTAATTGGAAGGAGGTAATTAGTCTAAATTAAAGGATGTTGTCAAACTTAGCTATGCAGTAAACAAAGGCGATACTTGCTTGAGTCACATCCCATTTAAGCCTTATAAAAGAGCGTCACAATTAACTTGCACTTTTCTTGAATACATGTTATTATAGAGAGGATATATAGTACTACTACAATTATTATGATTGTCCCCAAGGTGATTTTAAAGGGGATTTTGTAGGTTTGTTGTAGCTCCTATATCTTTCACATATAAAGTAAATAATAGGATATCTGGTTCTTAATGAAGGATATTGAGAGCGTTGAATCATATGAACACCCTTCCCAAGTATGCATTTATTAGCATGTGGTATTAGATGGAGATATAGTTGATAGTTAAGTTCCCAATAGCGTGGTTCTTGTTTTACTAAGTATGTGCAATATTGACAAAATTTGGGTTTAGGCTTTATTGAGGATCAGCAATGTATATGAGTCAAGATATGTCTGCATCCAAGATCTTCAATTCTAGTTTGTTATCAGATAATTGTTGAAGTACTTTAGCATTTAAGATGGTAAGATATTTTCAGATAACCTGTTCATGTTCTGTAATACAACTTAACTGGTGTATGGAGTTCAAGCTCATTTGATCCTTCTGGGTGAGCTTCAAGATGGCACTACAGTCTCAGCTGGTTTTTCAAGGGATTATTGTCATTTTGTAGAACCTAACCTTAAGTTTTGAGGGAGTTTATGTAAAATTTAAGAAGTTGTTTGGTATTCTCATATTCTTTGGTGGTCATATCATAGTTGTTTAATGCACTGTCTGTGTTTGTCAATAATAACCACAGTATATGTCTAGCTTAATTTATAAGTCTTGAAAGTAATTTCTTTCTTGTTGTCTTTTAAAGTTAACCTTTGTATACTCTTTTATATTTTGGAACTTCTTTTCACTTGAGTAGACCTCAATAGTCAAATAGTTTCAAGTTCATTGATGTATGACAAGATATGTTTAGTTTATACCTGAGTAATCTGATATGACCTTCGTCTTCTGCTTAGTGGAGGAGATGTCAGTTTATATAGAGTGACCTAGATAGCGTTTTGAGAGTTTGTGTCCTGGTTTTGTTGTGGATCTTCTCTATACATCCTCAAAGTGATAGGAGGGCATATTGTAAAGCTTCTTGTGAGCTTGTTGCTGTGCTGCTAGGATGTTTCTTCCTTAAAATACCAGTATCAAAATTACTGTGTACATGAGCCTCTAAGTGAGATCACTTGTAGGATCCTGTTAAGTGCGCTTTTCACCGGTGCTTAACATTAGGTTTCTAAAATATTGACAGCCGCAAAAGTCATAAAGCTCTACAACTATCTTAGAATTTGATATCAGGCCTTAATCCACAAAATAAGAATGTCAAATGAAAAGAAGATAAAGCTACAACGTTAACCTTTATTTTGATAGTATTTAGAGGTATATATAACCATCATAAAAAAGGATTACAAAGGATTAACCCCGTTTAAAAAAAACTGTGGTGACGTGAGACTCTATATGTTAAAGATCTCTCATCTCTAGTGCTAGGGAGGAAGCACATATAGAAAAGGGAGCGCCTCACTCTTCTTTCATTATTACAATGATTTGCCTGAATCACAAAACTAAAGATCCATTAAGACTTTCAAATCATTGTCATAGGGTTATTAATTAATTTATCAATCCACTGGATCAGGTAGTATGTCTCATTCTCATAATCATCTTGATTTAATTCAGGTTTTACTCCATTTGATGTGTTCATGATATAAATGATCACCTTCAGAATTGGGATACCAGGTTTTATTTAATGGTTTATGGTAGATTGTGTTGCTTGAAAATAATTTCACATTTCATTTTTTGGTGGTTCTTGACCAATCAGATGACTGTAAAACATTTCTAAAATTTATTTGTTCTGTTGATTTAGACCAATCAGGGTGCTTTGTAATTTTTCAATTCATTTGATTTTTTTTGTTCTGGCTTCTGATTGGCTAATGATGTTTTAATATCAACTTCCCTTCCAGCCTATAGAATGGGTCAAATCAATCCTTAATTTTTTAAATATCTAATACTAGTAGTGGATAAAACATGAACCTAGTTATGCTAATTTCCCCTATGGTATTTTGAAAATATTAGTTGATCTGTACTTTTTCAATCGGAATTTCTTGCCTGGAGATCAAACATCCATATGTCTGGTATCTGGGCTAAAGTACTAGACTCCTTATACAAAAATCTTAACTTAAAGTAGATGGTCATCAGTAAGTCAATATGATACTTAATTTATTTATTCAAATGGATGTCAAAAAACTACTAAGAAAAACTATTGAACCTTAGATATTAGTGTTTATTCACTAAACCTCTTATCCAATTACCTTTGAGGCTATCTAAAAACAATTAAACAGCATACCGCTTAGCCAAAATACTGATTACCGTTGATAATACTCATTTTTATATCTTATTAAAATACTTCTATGTATCTTAATATAACCTTTACAACTTCCTATAGTAGCTCTACTATTTAATAAAACTTATGCCAAATTTTATTGTTATTATTTCAGTTGTTTAGTAGAAGATTTGAAACAATACACATACACACACAAAAGAATTGAGATAATTAGTAAAAAAACATAGATAAAGTTGGAATAGTTTTTTGCATCCCTTGAAACTTAGTTTCAGGATTCCAACCTGAATGGGAGAGTTTCTTAAGGTCTATGATTGGAATCAAACCTGAGATGGCCAAATAGTTAGACCTTTATTGGGGATAATTCCTGATGGCATTCTACGCCCTAGTATTGAGGTTCAAACCTGATCTATGAGATAAGAGAATCCTAACGGACCAAAATGATAACTTTCCACTGAATCCCTGAATTGTTATGAGTCTAGGACTTAGCTTGGGATTTACTGAACCACATTCTCTTATAACAAGGCTTGGACTAAAAAGACACTACACTTTTTCTCCTTTTCACAATTTTAAGTGAAAATTGATATATTTTTATTGGGAATTGCCTCTCCATACGTAGTATCTGGAAAAAGGCTTATTGACCAAGAGAAGAAAAATAGACAATCCAACACCCCAAACCTTTGGGACCCCTAGCCTCAAAATATTGAGATATAGAAAGTATTACACCTGTGGTCCCAAAGCTTAGTTTAAATCTGGTTAGTAGTAATAGTATTGAAATTAGTCTTTAGCTATAACTAAGTTATTTTCAACCTATCATTACCAATTAAGTGGAAAACTTTCATAGATGCCTGCTATAATTAGGTACAATTCATATAATACATTGAAAAAAACTATATAGCTTAATTTAATAACATATAAATACATAAATAATAAAAATCTTTATTATTTTGAACCTCTTAAAGGTTAAAGGATTCATATAGTGAAAAATATAATTTGGTAAAACTGTAAAGCAGTTTTATTATTAGTCAGTTTTTTAAGTAGTGTTTCTTATTTAGCTAAAAAACTGGTAGATAAAGTCTCATACTTTATAGTGCTATAAAGATTTAAAGTTATATATATTTCATTCAGAAGAGTCTGAGATACTGTGGAAAAATGTAGTTAGACCTTAAGTTTATTATTATAGATAGATTAAAGATTTAATAGATAACTAATCTTTAGTTAGCATATAAAAAATACTAATTGACACCTTGATTTTATTTTGGGTAAGGCAAAGGTGTGTAATTACTATGTTACATTATTAAAATACTTTATTATAGCTAAGTTAGATTTTAGCCTCCCTAGGAACAGGGGTCTCAATTAGGGTTGAATATTAGTATTACAAAAAGATTTTTCACAACAACTTAGTCAATTTAATTTTTTTAATGATTATAGTAGAAGACCTTCCACTAGTGTTACAAGGGTGATACTTGCAACATACCACTAAAGTCTTCACTAAAGCCAAAAAACCAAAGAAGAAAGAAATTGGTGATTATATTAAAGGAAACCCCCTTAGTGGTATGGGCAAAAAAATAATAAGTTAAAAAAATTAAATTTGATTTACTTAGTTAGTGAGAAAATCTTTTTTCTTAAGCGTTGGGGTAACAGCCATGCTTATGGGCAATATAAACTTTCAAAGGCTATTTAAGCATAAGAATGTTATCCAATTATAAAAAGAAATTTATATAGCTATCAATATGCTATCAAGTGATCTCACATTTCATATCAAAGCAAGACCTCACAAGCTATGAAAATCATATATTCTACAGAGTTTTGTTAATTACAAATTCCAAAATAGACAAAAAAAGACCAATTGGGACATTACCCTTGTCATTGAAGTCATAGGTGGGCATCAGATGTGCCATTGAGAAAAGTGCAGCAGTCACAGCGGGCACAGGAGCAGCAGGCACAATAGTCACAGACACATTGACACAATGAGCTCAGGCGTGATGAGTTCTGTAATAGATGGAAAAACCCCAGTTCCAACTGCCATATATTCAAACAATACTTTGGTGCACTGACAGTCAACTGAAGCATCCTAACCAAGTAGGTAGAGGTTTGGGGCACTGACAGCACCAAACATTCACCTACTATTGGTTGGTTATGCCAAATCCTCTAGGGGAATTGGTCTGGAACCAACTGACTCAAAAAACTCCTCAATGAGGGAAAAGACCAACAGGTAAGTGAGGTATGCAAACCCTGAATCAACCTTTATTTTATTCTGGATATTAAAATGACCCGCCGACCAGAGCTTATCTGGGGAGCAACTGACAATGCTCCCCAGGAAAGGGACACGCTAGGGTGAATATTCTGAAGTAAACTTCAGAATGGGCAGGCGCGCCTTATATAGGCAGCGCTTTGGGGGCCTCACCCAAGATATTGATTAGGCTCACACAAGCCTAATCTATGACTCAGGTGAGGCACAACCCAACGCTCAAAGCGACCAAACCATATAATCTTCTATAACAATCCAACTCATATTCAGAAAATCCTAATCTGAGTTGGAATGTAACAAACAGAATAAACCCATCCATTACAAGTTCTATAAATGGTGAGCGTGAAAGGCACATCAGGTGGAGTCACAGCAGGCATGGCAGGCGCTGACGCAGTAGATGTGATATAGGTGGCTTGTAAGATTTCAGATAGATATTAGCAGTTAGGTGACAGTTTGACCATGGTTAGGTGTCACAAGCGTTATACTCACTTTGATACTAGTAAGTTGAAATTTTGGTTAAATTATAATAAAAATTTAAGAGATTGTGTTTGTATAATGTAAAAACATTGACAGTTGGGTCAAGGGTAAGTAGTGAACTAAAATGATAGGCCTCTTGTTTAATAAAAACTTTATATATGGGCTTCATGTGAACAACTATGCACATGGGCAATAAAACTCTCCAGATGTCATTAGATTCATTCAATGCCAATAGATAAGAAAAGTGAATCTGATAAGCCATTGATACAAAATAAGAGTCCAACATTGCATATCAGAAACAAGCTTCACTAAGATCTGAAAAGGTAAGTGCTCAGTTCAGTTGCAATAAACTGCAAATGCCATGCTATGCATAAAGTTCAAATGTGCCATTAGGTACTTGCTATAATTTTGCAAAAACATCATCATAATAGATTTTGTAATTTCTCATATTACCGCGGATAACCTATATTTTCATGCAATTCTACTTTTATAAATAAATTTAAGAATATCTATAGTTGATTAATAAGACTATTAACAATATTGTTCTGACATCTAGTACTAAAAAAACAATATTGTTCTAATTTTGAGATTACAATTTACTAATGAGTATAATAAGCACAATGGTATTGCTTTTGTTAAGGGATTTCATAAAAGTGATAAGGAAAATAGAATGATGATTAAGGAATGGTTAAGGTATTTAGGTGAGTAATTATGCTTGTACGCATTTTGCTAATTATTTTATGTAATCATGTAGTCCATAGTTTAGTTTTGGAGTGAATAGGATAGAAAAAATTAAAATTCTGTTTTAAGTCAACACACCATATGATAATTGAACCCTAGCATTGGGTATTAGAGTGCAAGCTTATTCTATGGAATAAATATATTTATTATATAACTGCTGACATAGTTTGTTCATCAGTTAAAAGAAGGTAAATAAATGTAACTTGAAATTTAATTTCTAATAAAACACTAATACACATTATAGAAATAAAACTATAGCAAAAGTTAGCTGAATTATATAAAGGACATAATAAATTTAATATCTATATTTTTGCTACTATGTGATATAGTAACAGAAGTATACTAAACAACTTTTACTAAGACAAAGCTATAATCAGTTAAAACTGATATAGCAATGTATTATCAAAGAAAGTTATTATTCCATTTTCTTGCAATACGTTAACCTAGGGACTTATTATAAAATCCATTTTATTACATAAGACACCAATAGGG
>JAKSZP010016105.1:0-98283 GCA_022478985.1 Massospora cicadina | reverse complement strand
TCATTTTGGATAAATCGCTCATGCTATAAAACGCGTTTTTGCTCAAATGAACCCCCACTCGTTCCAAGGGTTTGGTGCATCATTATCCAGGGCCATCACCCCCAAGCCCGGAGCTGATGCCTCAGCATGCACCTCAGAAATGTGTTGGGGAGAAAAAACGATAATGGAATCATTTTTGTTAAATTCAGGTTCAGACCCTTTGATGTTTCCAATTTCCACCGAGACGGGGAGGAAATCAGTGGGAAGCATCTCACAATTCAAGGAAATCTCACTAGTTGAGGACGCGATATTTATAGGGATGACCATGGGTGACATCATCACAGCGGAATCATCTGGAACCTTTACTTCATTCTTGGGGCTAGACCCCTGTACAGTTCCAAATTTAGAAGGAGTAGAAGGATTAGAAGGATAAGATTCCCTCATTTCAAGAGGCGCGTGCAACTTTTTGGCCTCCATAATATATGATTCAATCCCATGACGGCCAAATTACCTGGCCCCTTCTGGGTTGGGGCGGAGAAACTACCCCAAAGGGTTTTGACCAGATGATCAAAATTGGAAGGAGGTGACTGCCAAATTGGGGCATTTTGCATTAATATGTCCAAGGTCAAACAGAGAAATGATGTTTTAACCTCATCAGTTAATGGCAAATCCTGGGCTTTTTTGCAAAATTCACTCAAGTATGCTTTCATCAGCCAACCTGCTTGATGCAGAGAAAAGTACTCAAAGAAGGAATGTAGGGATGCTTCCTCAGGTCAATTCTGCTCTAAGACCTGCTCCAAGCCCTCCACTATTTGCCACAAATGCGGGTGAGTGTGGAATACTGCAAAAACCCAGTCACTCGCATCAGGAGACAAACAGGACAACAGATTCACTCCTCATGAAAGTGGACGTGAACCAGACAGATTTTGTTTACTTAATGAGGGTTTTGGCTCAAGAGATGCCAAGGCTTGTTGAATTTTCAAGTAAATCTTGGGAGAAAGGTGGGGAATCATGACATCTGAATTGCAAAAAGTCTGAGACCACCAGGTATGAGCAGGAAGGGTGGGCACTTCCCAATTACTAGTTGCAATAATAACGCTGAGACACACCAAAACAAAACCAAACGAGAAAATTGTGGTGAGCACCATCATGGCAGTGACAAATGGCCAGCGCACCCAATTTACTAATAATGAAAGTCCCACACGGATAATTCTCATGCATGTATAATAAAAAGGTTGGTCAACTAATGTCAAGAGAGTGTCTGTAACTCTCTCATTCCCAGAAAGATGATGCGGGATGCAAACCCACATTGCTAGGGAACTAGCCATTAGGAGAATGGGAAGGAAGGCACCTCAAACTGTGCCTGTGCAAAAGGCACCCCAGGCAAGGGTGTAAAGCGCAACATAAAGTACCAGATAAGACAGGAATATCACAGCTTGAGTGGACCCCAAAGGGGAGTCCATAATCAAGTGTAACTTGGTGTCAGGGGCCTTGGGTGCCTTGATCTGGAGGGGACCTGGGCGGCCCAAGAGAGCACCTTTGATTTTTGTAAATTGTGATAAAAGGTAGTGGCCTACATAGTTGGAGACCTCCCCAAAGAGGTCCACCACCAAGTTTGCCCAAGGAACCATAAGTAAAATGTAAAATAACGGGTAATTTTATTTAAGAAAGTTGACCAACAAGGAATGTTGATCGCAAAAACATATTTAAAGTGGGCTGAGGAAATTCAGGTTCTGCAGAAGTGCGCCCAAGCCTTGACGCTCCAATAAACAGACGCTTCCATCCGTTTTAGTAAAATACACCAAAAGTGCCTTCACTCAAGTAATTGATTGAAGCCATACTTTATCCAAGCTCAAAATTTCATAACTCAAGCGGGACTCAAACCCTTACTCTCCAATCAACTGAATCAAACCATCTTCGTTTATAATGTAAATCATTTGTTTTAGTGCCAGGGCTGAGATCAGAGGCTGGGCGTTTTGCACCCCATTAGTATCAACCTGGGCATGCTTGGCTTGCACCCAGCGTTGTTCTAAGGTTTGTTTCAGGTCAGGAAGAGCCTGAAGTTTCACCTTCTGGGCCTCCTGTCGCCCAGCCTTGTCTTAAGCATATGTTCCTAATATAAAGTCATCCAACCATGACATGTGCCACCTGTGGTGAGTTGGTGGAGGCCTTTCATGCTGTGCACCCTGATGCTCCCTGTCTCCCCTTGAAGGTCACCACAATTTTGGCAATTATCTCCCAAAGTCCCATAAAAAATGGCGCACTCACCCAAGTTCCCAGTGGCAGTGCTCCCCTGTCTAAAAGAGGGAAGGGCAATGTAAGTATGGGTGAGCACCCTCTGTTCCCTAATTGCAAGGTATTCCCATTTCACACCAAGAAGGGGTCCAAGAAGGCAGCCATCCCCCTTGTCTCCCAGGGCAATTTAGCCCATGTGTTGGATAAGAAGTAGATGATGGTATTTTCTAAGGTTGCCCCCCTCCCCCTATTTGACCATGCAGAAACTGCTCCACCGGATCATAAGGGTGTGCATGGAGGTGACAGCAGTGAGAGGACGCCAACTGAAGGGCAATGATAAGCACCCATCCTCAGTGACAATCTCAGGTTCTGATGAAGAGGAAAAAAATTTGGATAAATTGAGGGGTCTGGCTCCTGTGAAATTGAGGGCAATAAATCCTTTGATACCCAATGGGACCAGGCTCTCATAGCCTGGCCATGGGCACAATCAGTCTCCCTCCCAAACAAAGCATCACAAATCTGCTAAGCAAAAGTGTGGTGGGAGAAACAATTTAGTGGCGATTTGAGTGAGAGAAGATGGCCATCAGAAGGTCAATTTGGCATCAAGTTAGTTGTGAGATAGCATTTGCTGAAAATTAGTCAAGATCATGATACCTTTGTTCATGCATTCCCACATATTCCCCAAGCCCATAGGACTTAAGACGACCATCCCTCACTAGTACTGTTTTCAGTCAATCCTCAAATTTTTGTTTGAATTAAATAAAACCCCTTTCCAGTCAAATTTCCAGTTGCTTATTTTTTACTGTGTTTGTCACTGACGCTGCCCAGAACTATGTTCCCAGGGTTGGACAATGACTGGGCCTTAGTGGCTATTCTTATGATGTTTCTGCCCCCATATTAAATGGGTTACTAAGAAAGAGGCCTGTTAGGGATATCCCCACCTGTGGACGCCATCTGGAGTCAAAACATCCCGTTATTGTTGGAGATCATTTCTCACCACTTGGAAAGGTTTTTATAATCTTACTACACGATCCCCACCTAGTGGTTCCTCAGTGCATCCTGGGCCCTTCATGGTTCCTAAAGCTTTACCTGTGGTGGAATCTGCTTCCACCCCAGTGGCTACAGTCTGATTGCTAGTTGGGATGTTGGTTATGGTGGTTACCAGTCGCCATTCCCTATCCACTTCACTCCCCACCCACTATCAAGTTGTTTGGACAGCAATGCCCCCAGCATTCTGGGTTGCTTTCTAGGTGTTCATGACCCTGACTGTCAGGCCAGTCTTAACTTTTATCTGCCATCTTCATGACAGGTCCTGACATAAAGAGTATTTATCCTATGGTAAGAGGCATACAGACTTATTGGTTTAAAGTCACCAAATGGAGATTTAGAATAAAAGGTGTACCTTCATTAGAAACTAGGGTTAGGATATTCATATGTAATTTATAACAATATAACCCGCTAAAGTAAAAATAAGGATATAGATATTCATGGGGCTATTATATGGAGGTTCTTCATAGGGATAAAAATTCCACTTCATGAATGCCTTTGTAGCATAATTTTTTATAGATGGGATCTGCGCTCTGAATATCCTGTTTGGGTAAGGCTTTGTATCAACTGAGCCGATTTTAAGCTGAATATGTAATCATACCCTTTTGAGGGTATTAATCAATTTTTAGCTTCAAAGGTATCCCATGGAGTTGTCACTGTATGTCTCAATGTTCTTTCACTTTGGTTAATTTTTCTCCAAGGGAAATGAGGCCTTGAACCAGACCTGAGGAGGTTATTCTAATATAAAATTGGTTATTGTTACTGTTTAATCTATCCATAAAATAAATTGAGGGGTTTGCTAGAACCTTTTGAGTAGGCTCAATTGTTAAGTCACTTGGAATGCTCATTGTATTTATTATTTATTATGTCTGATACCCTAGTATTTTACACCCATCAATTGGAGAGTTGCCTCCATCCAATAGGGGTAAATGTGTATTCTACCTAAAAGCCAAAATTGGGTATACCCTCTGGTTCAGCCTGATTGGCTGAGGTATAGTGGTGAACCAGTCTAACCACCCTCTACCACCAATAGATTTATCAAAAACCACATCTTATCCTCACCACCAGACCTCAAGGTCAAGGCCTGGAGCCAATCTGGTCTCTGCCACCTGGGGATTCATCAGGGCTCAATCCACCAGATCACTTTGGATTCATCCAGGCTCTGGAACCTGGTTCACACTATAGGCTGAGGTGTAGATTCAGTCCAGCCTCCTTGAACTGCTCAGGTTAAGTAACCTAAGGTTAATCATATATGATATGATAATCTAATCCATGAACATTAGTAATTATACCACAGTCCTCAGACTGCTCAGTTACATTAGAGAAATTTTGGATATGTGGGGGAAGGGGGAATGAAGCCCTATAAAGTTGGGGGGTACCTCAAGGGTGACACTTGAGGAATAACATAAAATTTAAAAATTGTAACTTAAAAATAAGATAGTTACCATCTAGTACTAAAAAAAGTTAGTTTTCTAACCCATGCTTTTTTTGGTGCAGGCAGTGAATCCTAAGGTGAGGATCATCCCATCAACCCCGCCTCGCTTAGGGAGAACAAAATTAAAGGTGCTCAATTTATTTATTATATATATCAAGTTTATATGATCGTAGGTTGGAAAATCCCTCCAGCACGGTTGCCAACCTCAGATGCACCAAACTATAAAACAAAATTATTTGAGGTGGGTCGACCTTGGGACAAATATACCACACCAAGAATGTTTTCTAGCCAGTATAGGTTTCAAACTCAAAACCTGCACTAGGGGTGGAAGCAGTTTTACCCGCTTGGCTAACCACCCTTCCAAACTATAAAACAAATTGTGTAAAAAAACATTTGGATCGACTGATGCCATCAGAACCGGGTGTAGTTGCGCACACCTGTAACCACAAGCTAAGGTGGGGTAAAAATGCTGTGACAGGTTCAAAACCTGTTCTGGCTAGGATGAACATAAAAATTCCTCCGTCCCCTCTTATCATTAATCAATTAATTGATGATATGGAGTTAAAAAAGGAAGATTTGGGTGGTTGTCATGCAGGGTGGTTCCTGCTACTGCTGAATCTTTTTAAAAAGAAAGAAAAAAGACTGATGCCATCAGATGGACTGGATTATAAATCTGGTATCAATTTGAGGTAAATTCTATGTTTTTCATCATAAAAAACTAATTAGTAATTCGTTTTCACACCAATCACTACCAATATCATATACCATATACTACCCCTTCCCAACTCAACTTATCAGTACCATTAGTTTGCGATGCCCTGCAGTTAATGGCTAGTACTGTGAGTTCTGAGATATCCCAGACTGAAGCCCAAACATTTACTTGGAACGGTGTTATCCTAACCTATAGAACTTAGAAAAACTTATTGCAGTTTCAAAAGTTAATATACCCATCTAGCTGGGACCACCAGAACTTTTGTGGATTTTGCTTACCTGCAATTTAAAAAAGTTTTACCCCCTACCACATAAGCTATTTAACCTATGGAGAAGATATATGGAAGGAAATTGGATGATTTTTTATGGTTATTTTGCACCCTGGGAATTAAAAATTTAACATTTTTTTGTAAAACTTAATTTAATAGATTGAACATTATATGGAATTCTTAGGCTAATGGAGTTTTCAGGTAAGAAAACTGATGAGAGTGTAACCATTAGTTGAGAAGTGACTTATAGTTTATCTAAAAGGGGATACTGGAACCTCTAACCTTAATTGAATTTCAACATGTAGACCAATATTTTAATCATTATATCTAACAGTTCTGCATTTTGAGGGGCTATAAAGATATAGGTAGCAGGCGTCAAGTATATGAAATAATATTGATTTGAACCCATAAGCTTTTAAATGGGATACTAAAAACACAAGGAACAAACATTTTTTAGCACCGATAAGAAGGTATCAATATAATTAAGATATTTTGGTTTTTATAATGGAGTGTATATTGCATAAATTACGTCTTTAAACTCTCTCCAAGTCCATCCTGTACCTGTAAATTCCTATTAGAGAATTTTGATGTAAATAAATGAAGATATAGTCAATATAACTTATAGCAATAGTGTTATAAATAATTTAGCAACTTGTAAAACGGATTTAGAACTCTCTTTATCGATATAAACTCTCCTATATGAACAGGTATGCTTAATTATTAAGCTTAGAATACAGCTTTAGACATTCTATTAACATGGGCTTTAATGTTAACCAGCCTCCATTCCATCAAGCTGCTAACCTAGTGGACAAAAACCACCCTGGTAGAAGTGGGGGTATCTAATCTAATCTAGCTTCAAGTTTCATTTTCAGGATAGCCAAAATAGATAGTGTATAAAACACTACCTAAGCCTTTATTGAAAATTTTAGGCTAAATAAATACTGGATTGCCTTTTTTAATTATACGTTGTGCTCAGTTTGGTGAGAATCATAGCAATGGGGTAATCAGGGAGCACCCTCAATTTTTCTAATTGGGGATGTAAAACTTGGTGCGCACCTGTTCTTTTTTAGTACTAGATGATCCCCGCGCACCTGTTCTTACCACCAATGGTGGGTATCAAAAGGGCTGATGCTATACCATCATCTTGCTTTCTTAACACGTGTATATATAACTTTAGAGCATTAAATGATCAACTATATAATCTCCCTTGGTATTTTAGGCTTCTAACCGTCGACCATTGGCCATGGTTAGCCTTCTCCAAGGATTGGAGTATATACACCCCTATAAAGGGTAAGTTTGTAGTTCAATCTAATCGGATTCCAGATAAAGGTTCTTGCCCACGTTTAATATGATCACCAATATTTCAATAATTTTCAGATTCATTAGCAAGTTGTAAAATTTAATTTTGCGGGGTTTTAAATATCAGATCTATCAGCCTTGGCGCAGAAGCCACGGTTGACGGGGACTTTGAGGAAGGGTTGGATTTTCCCCGGTGGTTTTTATAGGGGGAGATGTAATAAATTAAAATTGGAAGTGATGGTTGGCTTATAAAAGTTCAAAAGTTTATTGAGTTGGGAAGCAGGTTAGAAACCTGCTGCTTACAAAATTATTTTAGATATTAAAAAGTTTTAGATGGATGGTCGACCTTCCCCGAATAAATAAAAAAGTTTTAGATGGGTTAGGAAATTGTGTAAGACCGAATATCAGAAGTTTCTGATTGGTGCAAACACTAAAACCCTGCGACTTCTAAATTTTTGACAGTGGTCTGATACGAGCCATGGCCCACGGATTTTCTAGGCAAACCAAATTTTGATCTGGTCAATTTCACTTCCATCGTTTCCTCCGGTATAAATTTTATATAACCTTCAACCCAATTCATTAAAAATTTTGGGGATTTTACTATTTGCATCGTGGGTAGCTTTTAATGTAAGGCCGATGAGTTATACTTTTAATCTTACCACTCAGAAGCTTACGTATGGGGATGGCTTATCAGAGTTATCGGAGTATATAGTTTTTGTACTGGTTAATTTATGGGCAGATGGGCTATCCTTTGCTTATGCTAGTGTTTGGACCCAGTTTCTTAGGCTTCATAGGTTCGGTTGCAGTTATTAAGTTGACATCTGATTGCTATTAATTACAATATTTAAGAGGCTTCTCTCTATATGGGTTTGCTGAACGATACCTTGTTAATGGTGTATTGTGCCTGATTAGCTAAATTTTATTTTTGGGGCCAGGACTTGAAGCTTACTTATACCTCAATACTAAATCTGCTATTGCTACCGTTTTTTATTTTTTGTTGAACTCGGCACTGATAAAACCTTGTTTCGTTCACCTTTGATAATTACCTTTTTCAGGTTGGGCTTACCTTCAACAATTTATTTCAGTCATATAGGGCAAAAACGCTACGTCTCTTTCATAAATTTTTGGTATCCCGTTAAAGCTTGCAACAGATGGCTTTCCAACTTTTCTGGGGCAACCTAACGGCCGAATTCACCGAAACCGTCAGAGAAGCGCTCGATGTTAAACTTGGATCCAAGTTCCGCCCATCGTTTATAGGGGAAGTCAAGGTGCTGGCGTTGGATTTCGGAACCGTGCCGCCCAGAGTCGAGCTTACCGATTTAGCCGACCCGTATCCGGAATTCTACCAGTATGATGGGGAGCTTTGCCGGGAGGGGTTTTATTCTCATTCCGCACACCCCTTCTCACCCAACTGTGTTCATCCCGATTGCGGGGCGGAGAATTCCACCGCTAACGCTGAAAACTATACCGAAACCGAAACTTCGCGTTCGTACTCGTTACCCCGATCCCCACCCACGAGTAACCGTAACGGGCTTACTTCCTCCCACCACGAGCTGGCATCCAACATCCGGGGCTCTGCAACCCCGGGTGCGGCTGGGAAGGGGAGCTGGATGTCGATTCCGACCAGAATAGCGAAGAGCTGGCGTCGGGGGCTTACTTTGGGGCCGCCGGCGTCCCGGGGAACCCTCAGTTCAGCTTGCACCCCTCCCCCACCTCGCCGCCGTCACTGGCGGCTGGCGCCCACCATAACCTTCATAGCAAGCACGACGAGGATATCCAGGCCCACCTCAAAGTCGCCTACGATGGCGACATGTCACTGACCATCTCCACTTCCCTGAATATCGATTACCCCGCGAAGGGTTTCATGTCGCTGCCCATCGTGCTCAAGGTGACGGGCTTTACTTTTGAGGGTAGGGCATGGTTGCTGGGGCCGGTTTGGCTTACGATGCGGGGTTCGTTCGGTACTTTGTCGGCGTGCTATCCGATACTTCTTACTGGGGTTATGGTTGGAAATGTTTTTAATGCGATACACGGCTTTCCAGCCAACGCACCTTATAATTTTGAAGCTGTGCTCTCCGATTATTTTTTGAGTGGGCTTTGTTTGCGACCCAATCTGAGCTCACGTCAATAAGGTTAAAGCTTTGAGGCGTTTAAAGTTGAGTCAAATGTGCGTTTTAAATTGGAGGGGTTATTTCATAGTCTGATGAATTGGGGTTTATCTTTGAATATCTTGCCTTATATTGACCCTCTAATGTAATCTTCCAGCTGATGCCGTCGTAGCGTTCCTCCAATCCAAAGTTGGCTTTAGCCTACTGCCACCAAAAGATCCCAGCGTCCAGTAAGTTCTTTGGCGCGTTGAAGTTTAAAGTTTCGGATCGCGTTTGCTGAGGCGGCCTTGAGGTCGATTAGCTATTATCTTAGACACCGTTGCGGTGTACTTTTTTTGGAAGGTACCATAGGGTACCGATAGCTCGGTTTCCGTGCAGCATCATTTTAGGGCCTTTAAAGCGGTTTAGATCCTTAAAAGTTCTTGATAAGTTAAACCGCTGTTTCAGCCTGCTGCGCGCGCTCAAAGTCGAGTCCGTGATCGGGGAGGCCAGCCGCCACGCTTTGCGGAACGTCGACCGGGTGGCGAGCTTTATCCAGGACGAGGTGCGGCGGGGGGTGGAGGCGAGGCTCGTGTTTCCAAACTTCGTCACCTACCCTCGCGGACATGATGCCTGAAGCGTAGGGCGCATTGAAACTATAAAATAAATGGCTCTTCTAATAGGCGCACACGGTACCGTTTGATACTGTCCGACTGGGACGTCGTACTTGGTGATGGGATACCAACCCTATGGGGGTGGCAGCCTCGCGATATGACCCTTGGTTTTATTTACAAAGTTTCGGTCCCGGGTGTGTGAGGCCGCCGCAAGTTTGGTTAAACTGTTAACGTATTGAGTATGCGGTTTTGCGCTAGGCTTGGCTTGATCGGCTGTTCTGGAGCAAGCTCTTATAATTGACGCTGTAGGCTTTGATAGGCAAAGTAAAAATTATAATTGACGCTGGGCTTTGATAGGCGAAGTAAAATTTTCACCCCCTTTTGTTTGGGTGTGACCGCTGCTTCTATCTTTCCAAACCTAGTGGGTGGGCCATGTAGCTGTAACGAGCTTAGCCTGTTTTCATCCGAGTTGAATATCGTAAGCCATCAATAAATCGCTTTGAGGGTTGTTTAAACTTATTTAATGCGGTGGCCTAACCCCAATGGTAGCTCCTACACTGTGTTGCCCGTTTGCCATTTTAAAAAAATGTACATTAAAGCATACTAAAACTTTTCTCTCCGCTCGATCTCACTTTCAATCGAATTTTTATAAAAGTTTATTTTATCACCGTTGTCTGGCCACATCTGTTTTCCTATTTATGTCCTCTGATCTGCCACCTGCTGCTCCAGTGTGAGGCAGTGGTGCTCCACCACCTAGCATTTTTTACCCTGCAGGCAAACACGTTTGGATAGGCTCAAATAGCCCATCAACCTCTTCCAGCTGATTTGTCCCCCCATGGGACTTAGTGCTCCACCTTGTGTGTATCCATCCTTCTTGCCCCCATCCTCTAGCCCTCCCTCGCTTCAATATTTGATTTTGCCTCCGAGCTGACTATGGGCAGTTATTCCCATATGCTGACAAAGCAATAATTGAACTTGCCACCGCTGTATTTGTACCACTGGCTTTATTGATTTCTGTCCTTTTAAGAGCTATTTTGATATAAGTTTCCAGATGGAGGAGGATGCTGCAGCAGCAGCTTTGACTCCCCTAATTTATAAAACACTCCCATTCCTACTACCCATACTTGCCTCCCTTCTGACTACACACTGGTGTCATTTGTGTCCCTCCCTTCCCACCTCCCACCTCAAATTTTGTATAAACAGTTGATGGTGGGGCTTTTAGCTTATGGCACTCAGCCCAACCTTATCTTCACTGTTCCCTCTGGTGCAGAGCACCCTGCTGCCCCTCATGCCACCGCCACCATAATCCCATACCACCCTGCCATAGCACAACAAATCCTCCTCTATGCTCATATCACAGCGGTGCCAGAGCATTTCTTTTGGGCTTGTATTGGTAATAGTCACCAAATTTGTCCCCTCTGTTTTAGGTTTGACCATTCAAAAAAATCATGCCACAAACCACTTCCTCTGATGTAGCTTCTGAACCCTTCTCAGCAGAATCTGAATGGGGTATTTTATTGCCCCCTCCCACCCAACATTCTCGCTTAATGGGCCAGAGTGGGAAATCTGCCCTCACCAAAATATCCAACCACATTCACCCACCCAAATTCAACCCAGCCAATCAGAGCCAGGCTTGGACCACCATTTGCACCCAAGCATCCACCCATTTGCCTACCACCAACCACCCAAATTCAGCCTCCAATATTCTCATGAACCAGAATCCTTGGGACCTATTGGACAAGGTTGATGAATCAGGTATAGTTATCATAGATAAGGAAACTGGTGAACCTCTCAGCCAGTTTGATTGTGAATGGGCAAAATTTTATAATTCTGATTTTGACAAATCCTTTCTCACCCAACCAATTTGCTCCTAAACCCAATGCTCTCCCCTACCAGAGTGACCACCAGCTTGCCTTAGCAGCAGTGGCCTTTTGATGAATTAGGAAAAGTTATCACAGACAAGGAAACTGGTGAACCTCTCAGCCAGTTTGATTGTGAATGAGCAAAATTTTATAATTCTATTTTGACAAATCCTTTCTCACCCAAACAATTTGCTCCTAAACCCAATGCTCTCCCCTACCAAAGTGACCACCAGCTTGCCTTAGCAGCAGTGGCCTTGCCACTTTGCCTCCACCTCTGTAAAGCAGTAGCATAATTAGTTGATTGCATTCATGAAGCACTGAGCACAAATGCCTTCCCCTATGATTTCCCCAATGCAGCACAGGAGGAAATTGCCAAATTGGCCACTGATGCTAATAACACTGTCATGCATGTTGCAAAGCTAGCAGCTTTCAACCCATCTTCTAAAATTATCAGCAAAGATATAGCCAGTTTGGCCCAACTCCCAGATGCTTGCATTCAAGCTGAACATCATGTTGCAAAGTTAGTTGAGGCTATATTCCAGGCTGATCTTGATGAATGTAACCATTATTTCACCCAAATCTACACCTACCATGCTGATACCCCAATGCTCTGGCTCTCCACTTTTGTATGCTACTACAACCATTGTGATTCTGCCATGAAAAATAAGCCTGTTGCAGATTTTCTTGACCCCTTCCTCTCTGCCATGATAGGTTAGCGGTATTCTGCTCCCTGTCTGGTTGGAGGTTTTGTTTTGTTTTTTTTTGTTCCATTTGTTTGTTCATTTGGTTTTCTTATTCAATGAGTATTGGTAATGTCTGTCCCCTGGCTGGCATACTTCAAATAAATTTTACTTAAAGCACAATGAATTGTGGCAAATATACTGCCTGGAATCCATTCTTGTTAATAATGAAATTGGGTTAATAGTTACCAGTCCATTGCAGGACCTTTTTGAGTTCAGTTATGAGATAGAATTTTAATGAAATGGATCAATTTTAGAGAATGGATTACATAAATTGAGCCATGCTTTTTTGGCATACGTAGTGATATAGATGATAATTTGCATGGGTATATAAATAAATGTGACAGTCTTTTCTAAAGACCTTTTTGTCCATCATCTGATTAAACTACATTTAGGCTTGCAATATGCCAAGCTGCGGGTTATCCTTTAAGGAAGGTAGACTCTAAACATCCAACCTGTAATTGGATTGGGTCATCCGTCACATTGACTTACTGAAGTGGACATTTAAAGCTATCATTAACTTTGCACCCTTGTTAGCGCTCACATAGATAGACTAGTTTTTTCTGCAAATCCAGTTTTCTCACTTTTATCTTATGATACTGGTTTCTTGGGCTTTATTTCCATCGATGAAAATTATTTAGGTTAATGGGCTTGGGGTAAAGAACCCACTCAAACTTGTACTATTCATACCCAGTTCTATTTAAAATGTTGTAGTGAGTTATAGCTTGGGTATAACCAAATCACAAATAATGGATGGCACAGTGTTTGCTAGGTATGGCTTCAGATTATAGGGTTACTTGCTACAAGCTTTTTAACATATCCTTCAAGTGTGCAAATCAAGATAGCCTAAAATATCTCAATCATATACCTTTTACAGTAATGAGGATGTCAAAGTGCATTTATGGTATAAGAACAAGTTATCATATGGAGCAGAAATTTCTAGTTGCCTTCTGCTATAATTTTATTTACCACTTTTACAGATTAAAATTGTCAAATTTAAAATTAACTCAAGGACTAGGTGCTAGCATACAGCTGGCCTATTTACACTTTTCTGTAACATATAAACAATCCTTTACACATACATTTAATTTGATTTTTTTGACTCAGTAAATCATAATACAAATGTAGATTTGGGTGAAAAACAATGAAATTAGAAACCCAAATCCCTCTTAACATCACGTTGCATGTTCCTTTTTAATTTATTAATTTTTTTATTCATTTTATAATTATAAAGAAACTCGTTTTAATTTAATTAAGGTTTGTCCCTCTTAATGTGTATTGTCTGCAAAAGCTCTCTACAGAACCTATCTTAACACAAGCAATTATACAAATGTTAATAAAAATAAAAGGGATAAGGTTGAAGCTTAGGAGAGGATACCCCAGTGGTAGAATAGGGACCTCTACCACTGCCTCCCCAAGTTCAAATCTGGTACAGGAACTTTGGGTAGGGGATATTTTGACTGTGTTGGCATCGCGCACCAATGCCCCAAACTGAGATAGCAAATAGCAAAGGCGGTCCATGGAGTTCCTGGCCTATCATACGCCGCACATGGAGGTTTTCCAGATTTTATCCTCCTTTCCCATTCATTCAGTTTTCCTCTTAATTGGTGCAGTATTGTCCCCAGGTCAGCCCACTCAAATAAAATATAAAGATAAGGTTGAAGCTTATTTATATTGAAATTTATATACATAAGTTTTTGCAAATACCTAAGTTGGTTAATATACCCAATCTCCAATCTGTAAGGCAAAATTAGGATGACATAGTTGTCTGCACTATAGGAATTAAAACTCAGTTATCTAAGCTTGATTTTACTGATGCTGAGATTTCAAGATATAATCACAGTTATAATTTAATTTTAAATGGTTCAAGAACTTGGCTAATGTGCCTGGGCCAACCATATGAAGACTTTGATCCCTTGCTATGCTGCCTTCAATGGCAACCCTTTGCTATTAGTCCACCGCAGCAACTTATCAACCAGCACACCAACCACTTCATTAGGAGGAGCACTGACCTCAGTAGCTCACCCCCTTCACCCTTCCCCAGGGTAGAATTGACCAACCCTCATGATCCCAACCTAGGGTACTCAACCCTTCATCCCTCATTGTTAAGCAGCAAGTTGTTAATCCACTCAGGGGTCCCCATAGTGTCATGGAAACGGCAGAAGAAATTTAGACTGGCCTGCCAGTCAGGATGCGTGAGCACCCAAAAAGTAAGCCAGAATGCTAGAGGCATTGCCAACTATATGACTTGATATGAAGCCAGGAAATGTGATACCACAAAGTGGTGGTGCAACAACAGGGTAAGGAGTATCTCAAGGATAAACCACACTGAACCCATTCCAAACTCAGTGGTTCTAACTGTAGGAGGTGGGATTGATGGGATAGTTTTGATGAGATTCTTGGCTTGAGAGGCCAACTTATTGGGGGCGATAGGGAGATGAATTCTTTCTCTCCATTGTTGTATATAGTACCACAGGATCCCCATGTATTGTTGTTAGAAGTTTATAAGAGTGGGGTTGTAGAACCAAAAGTGTCAGACTTGCTGGAACCAATCAGCGATAGAGGGAGCCATAGTGACCAAAAGAATTAGTAAAGTCCACCCTGAGTGCGGGGCAATGGACCACCAGGGAAATGCCATCTGGGATGTGGTTGGAACAGGAAAAAAAATTTAATTTTTAGCAAAATTTTATTTGGAAAGGAAAGTAAGAAAATCGACCAACAATTTTCTCAGTGCCATGCCACTGATTAAATAGTGGTCAATTGGGTAGTGACAGGATGTGGTCAGAACCCACAAATTTGACCTAACTGGCGGATTGTTCAGGAATGGGTGGGTTTATTCTTTGGGAACTGACATTGCAAAATTTGGTGGCGGGCTGAGTCTCTGTTGGTTCAACCTCAAATGTCCAAGCCAGGGCTTGATTATGTTTCCAACAGTTAGCATGACGGCGTTTGGCCTGATGGGCAACAGGAATCCCCCAAGGCCATCCCATATGTGGATGGGTCCATTTGGTTGGGAACAGGTTTGGGACAGCCAACTTTCCCACGCTCAGTCATTTTACTGTTTGTTTGGTCAACAGCAGCACAATGGGCGCAACACCCAAATTATTATCAGAGGGCTTCAAACCCTCATCGATGGTGCCCAATATTTGTTCAACTGGTTTAGTGATTGAATTGGAACTGTCAGGCGATCTGGCCAATACTTCATTCTTCATGCTTTTACAGCCATTCAAATTTGAGCATCAGCCAGATTGCCAGATGAATTAGATCTGACCAATTTCAATTTGGTAATCTTGGCACATATTTCGCTGATTCCCTGCAACAGTTCTGCCAAGGTAAGTGTGGGTATTGGGGGTGGGATCCAAAGCAGACGAGCTGTTACCCATCATTCATCTACTATGTGAGCGAGATTGCCCTGAGTGATGAGAGGTACCGCCATCCTCTTCAGTGTCTTTTTATTTGGGAATGGGAAGATGACCCAATCAAGAGCCAAAGGACATTCCCCGGGACTTACATTACCCTTTCCTTTTTCCAAAGGAATAGCACCCTCACCGGGAAACTGCACCAGAGCCACATTCTTGTGTGCTTTAGGTAACTTGATAGCCATAATTGTCACGATCTTCTGAGGAGGGCGGGGAGCCTCAGGGTGGGATGCGTGGAAAGCTTCGACCAGGGCCATGCAATTCGCGCAATCACGCGCCTTGACCCAACTATTTTCATAGGCTGGGTATCCTTTCCAGGCCATAAAATATTGGACTGAATGTCGCAACTTGCGAGATGCCAGGATAGCCTCTACCTCAGCTTCTTCCCCATTATTGATGACGATCAGTTCTGGGTCTGTGGGAATTACACCCTTGAAGGGTGACAATTGGGAAACATGGAGAACTGGGTGCTGCTTCCAATGCGCAGGAAGCTTCAAGTGGAACGCCCCGTTACCCAATACTTCCTCCACTAATTGAGGACCCAAATGCTTACTGGCGAACTTGTGGGAAGGGTTTGAATTTGCAAATGGCGGATATCAAGCATGACGTAGGAACCCACCATAAAGTCATGACCCAGAAGGCGCTTACAGTCCATGAGTCACTTATAGTTGTTAAAGGCTTTGGTGAGGTGTTCCTGCACTAAGGCTTGAGTTGATCGAATATGGGTAGCATGATCCATGGCAGCTTGAACCTCAGGTTGCAAGCATGCCCCAACTGAAAATGATGGGTTATAACTCAGCGTTGCTTCATATGGTGAAAACCTTGTGGATGCATGGATTCCATTATTGTATGCAAATTGAGCGAGGGGCAAGTCACCGGCCCAAGTATCCTGCACTGCTGTAGCATAGCAACGCAGGTACTGTTCAAGAACTTGGTTAACCCGCTCAGTCTGCCCATCAGACTGGGGATGATATGCTGTGGATCAACAGGGGGTTATCTTCAGGATCATTAGGAGTTTACTACAAAAGCATGCAGTAAACTGAGTACCCCAGTCACTAACAATTTCCTGAGGAAGACTGAACATCAAAACACATGTTGTATAAAAAGATGGGCAGTTTCTTCTGACATAATTGTAGAAGTGCAAGGGATAAAAAGGGAAAATTTTGTAAAGTAATCCACCACTACCATCACCGCTGTGAACCCATTAGAACAGGGAGATTAATGTTAAAATCTATGGACACTGAGGTCCATGGACCTTCCACCTGCCGTAAAGGGTGTAGGAGGCCATTATTACTGGAGCGATCTGATTTGGCCCTAGTGCAAGTAACACAATCAGCGATCCAAGCTGGGACCTCTTTGGTCAGTCCTGCCCAATTGAAGGTTCACTTGATCAGATTGATGCATTTCTTGTTACCGGGGTGTCCAACCGCGGGGGGATCATGGTGTGCATGGAATACTTTCAGGTGGAAGGAGGGGGGAACCCAAACATGAGAATGAAGTAGATGAGTCCCTCTTCTAAGGAGTATAGGGAGTGTTTGGGACTCGATTAGCCAACTGCTTGACCAACTCCACGCCCTCAGGGCAGGCTGTTTGACCGGCTAACACCTGGGCCAATAACAGATCATTGGGAGACAACGCGGTGGAGGAAACAATGAAGGGAATGATCAACAGAATCTGAGTAGCAGGGATCACTGTCATGAGAGTGTCTGTAACTCTCTCGTTCCCAGCAAGGTGATGTGGGATGCAAACCCACATTGCTAGGGAACTAGCCATTAAGAGAAAGGGAAAGAAGACACCTTGAATGGTGCCTGCGCCAAAGGTACCCCAGGCAAGGGTGTAGAGTGCAACATATAGTACCAGGTAAGTGAGGAACATAACAGCTTGAGTGGACTCCAAAGGGGAGTCCATAATCAAGTGTAACTTGGCGTCAGGGGGCTTGAGTGCCTCAATCTGGAGGGGACCTGGGCGTCCCAAGGGAGCACCTGGGATTTTGGTAAATTGCGATATTAGGTAGTGGCCCACATAGTTGGAGACCTCCCTGAAGAGGTCCGCCACCAAGTTCGCCCAAGGAACCATAAGTAAAACATAAAATAAAAGGTAATATTATATATAAGAAAGTTGACTAATGAGGAATGTTGGTCACAAAAAACATATTTAAAGTGGGCCGGGGAAATTCAGGTTCTGTGGAAGTGCACCCAAGCCTTGACACTCCAATAAACAGATGCTTCCATCCATTTTTGTAAAATACACCAAAAGTGCCTTCACTTGAGTAATTGATTGAAGCCGTATTTACCCAAGCTCAAAATTTCATAACTTGAATGGGATCCAAACCCTTGCTCTACAACTAACCAAATTGAACCATCTTTGTTTGTAATGTAAAACGTTCGTTTCAGTGCCTGGGCTGAGATAAGAGGCTGGGCGTTTTGCACCCCATTAGTATCAACCTGGGCATGATTGGCTTGCACCCAGCGTTGATCTAAGGTGTGTTTCAGGTCAGGAAGAGCCTGAAGTTTCACTTTCTGGGCCTCCTGTCTCCCAGCCTTATCTTTAGCATCAGTTCCCACTATTAAGTCATCCAACCATGACAATCACGGTAATGAGATCCACTTCCTCAGGTTCCAAGGGACAGTGAGCGGGGCTGCGGCTTAGGAAATCAGGAAGGACATTGAGCGCACCTTTGACAAATTCATATTTGAAGTTAAAACTGCACAGGTCCTGATAGGTTTGGGCCTGCCGGTGCGCCAATTTTTGGGGTTTGTAGAAATACAAGAGAGCCTGGTGATCCATGCAAACCGTTAGCTCATGATGAGCACCTTGCAACAGGTATCACCAATGAGTTAGTGCCCATGCAACAGCAGCCAGTTCCTTGTCATAAATGGCCCAAGATTGCTCCATAGTAGTGAATTTTTGGGAAAAATAAGCAGCCAGATGTTCAAAACCATTGTGATCCTGAAGCAGCACTGCTCCCACTGCTACCAACAAAGCATCACATGCAACAATATACAGTTTGGTGGGATTGGCATGTTTCAAAATGGGAGGAGACATGAACACCTCCTTGATCAATTCAAATGCCTGCTGGCATTTGGGGGTCCAACAAAACGGTACATTTTTTCCAGTGAGGGGATGGAGCGGGGCAGCCAACTGGGAAAGTGCGGGGAAATTTTTTCAAAAAAATGATAGTTCCCAAGAAACTCCGAAGTTGCTTCTGTGTAGTTGGAGTTGGCCATTCTTGGATCACATCTAATTTTTTGGGAGGGATAGCGACACCTTCTTTGGGAACCAGGTTTCTGAGAAATGTGACCTCTTCCTTATAAAACTCGCATTTAGAAGCTTTGAGGAACAGCCCTGCTTTTTGCAAAGTGGACACCACCGCTTCCAAGTCAATAGCGTGTTGTTCAGGAGTTGAGGAATGAACTAGGATATCATTGATGTATGTAATAGCTCAAGAGAACTGGAGATCCCCTAACGCGTTATCAATCATTTGTTGAAATGTAGGGGGAGCATTTTTCAACCCAAAGGGCATTATGCAAGATTGAAAAATGCCTCTCCTCATTCAGATTGTGGTCAACCATTCCTGTCCTTCCATCACCCAAATTTGGTTGAAAGCGTTCACCAGATCCAGTTTTGAAAACACATGGGATTTGGCAATTGCCTGACTGATTGTCTGCTCTAAAGGCAATGGGTAGGGATCTGTAACTGTTATTTTGTTCAAGTGACCATAATCCACGCAAGGATGGAGCAATCCATCCAATTTTCTTGCAAAGACAATAGGGGAGGCGATGGGTGAGGTCTCTCTTTGAACAACCAACCTTTTTTTAACATATCACTAACCAGGTATTGAGTGTAACCTCTTCCTTCACTGTATGAGGATACAACGGGCAGTTGATGTTCTCCAACTCCACGGTTGTCCAAAATCCACAATCATAACTAGTATGTTTTGGCAGATGGTCCACTTTTTCCATGTCGAAGATTCTCCAATATTGCATTAAGCTTTCAGGAAAATTGGCCAGAATTCCCGTGGAAGCAACTAAGGTAGTGATAGAGCTGGTCCCTTGTATTTTTTTGAGGGTATTGTTCAAAGGGAACTCTCCCTCTGAATCATCATTGGTAAATGACAATGTACTAGACTCTAAATGAATCACACATGTTGTTGACGCCACCATCTCACACCTAAGATCACCGGGAATACCAAGTTCAGCATGGCTGAAAAATGATTGCAGAAGTTATATTGGTGGATTGAGAAGTGTATCGGCCAGCAAATGATATATGAAGACTAGTAAGCAGATGAGGCCACCATTACTGAGGAGCCCACATGCATTTCCAGTTTTAATTGCTGTGCCAACTCAACACTCATGAAGTTCCCCGCTGCTCCAGTATTCATCAGAGCTTCAAAGGAGACATGATGCGGACTGATACTGATTTTCATAGGGACAAGGAAATAAGTGGAATTATATTTATTTGGAGATTTGGCTGACTCATAAACAACTGAAGAAATAATGGGTATGTCAGGACCAGGATCAGGGTTCTTAGCTGGGGCGAAAATTGGAAGTACAAGTGTGGGGGAAAATATTTCCTCTGTCTGGTCTTGAACAGAATCATTAATAGTTAACTCTGGAAATGCCAATTTGGACTTTGGGGTTATGGCAGGGTTGGGACCCACATCAACTGCTATCTTGATGACAAGCGCATTGTCTACATCTTTGTTAGGAAATCCTATCATAAAGTTCCCCTTCTGATAGGGGGAAACGTGGCGAGGTAACGCTTTGATAATAGTTGCAGTGGCACATATTTGATCTACTGATTCCTGGATGGTAGACCAGACCACGTGATGAGTGGAAACTGAATCCAAGCTCGCTCTAAAGACTTCCTGAAGCATATTGATAGATAGGCCCAACGTGGGAGCCAGCTCACGAAAGGTAGAAATTAGAGAAGCCAAACTAGGGGCTTCAGCCATGGTAAGGAGCAGTGTGAATAAGAGGTCTGATTGGGACACAAGGGGTTTCAAGGCGGCTGATACAACAGCCATCAGGGGGATGGAGTCTCCCTCTTGTGAGGAAGAACGCAAAAGACTTCTCACCCAATGGCAGGCATCTCCATCCACAGCATCTAACAATGCGAGCCCTTGTTGGGAATGAGATATCACAGAAGTGTTATTGAGTGCAATTGTTGTCCACATTTGTACTTCAGCGAGAACGTCAAGAAACTGATTGGTGATCTCTTGGGGGGGATACTTGCTCCTTTTCCTGGGCCAGAGGAAGTAAGAGGAGATGCAGTCTGCACATCTTGGGTGGCTTGAAGATTTCCCTAAATAGAGTGGATGTTTCTTCTGAAGTCAGAAAGTGACCAAATGAACAACAAACAACACACAACTGATTGTACGTTAATTTGGTAGAGGGTAACCACTGCGGCGCCCAATTTGAAAACCAAGGTGGAAGTGGCCGGAAGTAATGGTTGGTCGATTATGTCATGGAAACAGCAGAAGAAATTTAGACTGGCCTGCCAGTCAGGATGCGTGAGCACCCAAAAAGCAAGCCAGAATTCCAGAGGCATTGCCAACTGTACGACTTGATATGGAGCCAGGAAATATGATACCACGAAGTGGTGGTGCAACAACAGGGTAAGGAGTATCCCAACAACAAGCCACACTGAACCCATTCCCAACTCAGTAATTCTAACTGTAGGAGGTGGGATTACTGGGATAGTTTTGACGAGATTTTTGGCTTGAGAGGCCAACTCATTGGGGGCGATAGGGAGATGAATTCAACTTCTCCATTGTTGTACATAGGGCCACAGGATCCTCATGTATTGTTGTCAGAAGTTCATAAGAGCGGGGTTGTAGAATCAAAAGTGTCAGACTTGCTGAAACCAATTGGCGATAGAGGGAGCCATAGTGACCAAAAGAATCGGTAAAGTCCACCTGGAGTGCAGGGCGATGGACCACCAGGGAAATGCCATCTGGGATTTGGTCAGAACGGGAGATAAAAATATATAATTTTGTTAGCAAAATTTTATTTGGAAAGGAAAGTAAGAAAATTGACCAACAATTTTCTCAGTGCCATGCCACTGATTAAATAGTGGTCAATTGGGTAGTGACAGGATGGGGTTGGGACCCACAAATTTGACCTCACCGGAAAATTGTTTGGGAATGGGCAGGTTTATTCTTTGGGAACTGACATCACAAAATTTGGCAGCGGGCTGAGTCTCTGTTGGTTAGACCTCAAACATCTGAACCAGGGCTCAACTATGTTTCTGATGGTTAGCATGATAGTGTTTGGCCTGACAGGCAATGAGAATCCCCCAAGGCCATCCCATATAGGGAAAGGTCCATTTGGTTGGGAATGGGTTTGGGACAGCCAACCCACCCACGCTCAGTTGTTTAACTATTTGTTCAGTCAACAGCAGCACATCAGGCGCAACGCCTGAATTACTATCAGAGGGCTTCAAACCCTCATCGATGGTGCCCAATATTTGTTCAACTGGTTTAGTACTTGAATTAGAACCATCAGGTGATCCAGCTGATATCTCATTCTTCATGCCTTTACAGCCATTCAAATTTTGGGCATCAGCCAGATTGCCAGCCAAATTAGATCTGACTAATTTCAATTTGGTAATCTCAGCACAGATTTCACTGATTCCCTGCAACAGTTCTGTTGAGGTAAGTGTGGGTATTGGGGGTGGGATCTGAAGCGGATGAGCTGTTACCCATTGCTCATCTACTATGTAAGCAAGATCACCCTGAGTGATGAGAGGTACCACCATCCTCTTTGGTGTCTTTCTATTTGGGAATGGGAAGATGACTAAATCAAGAGCCAAAGGATGTTCCACGGGACTTACACATAGCTCCCGGTGGGGAGTTATAGGGTTGACCACTCCTCAGATACTTCACCCAGCATCTATCCATTGGGACTCCTTTGCCAGTTCAGAATTTATAGGAGCGCATCAACTTAAAGGTATGAATGGGCGATGGAGATTTATATTTTTGTTAGGTGGGGTTTAATAGCTGATTATCCCCCTAACTAAACTTTACACCATCTGGGGTTATATTGGATTCTGGGGAGGTCAAAGAACCCTCCAGGGTCACACAAAACAATGTTCTTCCTCATCAAATTAATTAGATTTTCTACTCTAAACAAACACTTTTTCTGAGTTAGAATGAGGAACATGTCCCAACAACTTTGCTCAACTCCTACTAAATTTACCCTTATTTGGTAACAGCATGATTAAGTAAAAGGATGACTATGCATAAACAGCAGATTATGATCCAGAAAAGGGTAACTCATAAGTTGCTCTATGACAGGTGGCATTACTCACCAGCAACCCATAAACCCTTTAGTCAATTGGCAACTAAACCCCATCAACTCCTAAAGTCAATTAAGCTATTGTAAATGAAATAAATACCTTAATCACCTATTTATTGTCAGGGATCATACCCCAACAAAACACTCATCCATCTGGTGGATTGTAGTCTAGTATATCTATAAATAACTAATGGAATACTTCTCCAAAATATAGTTATTATATATAAAATCAATAACTTTGTCATCCACTGGTGGGTTGAATCCTCTAGTGGACAAGCAGATAAAACATAATTGATGAAGCTGGGTAATATGGACAAAAATCCCAACAAAGTAAAATCTTGTTTTCATCTTAGACTAACGGCAATGGTTTTATGGGCTTTATTTCAGTAATAAATTTATTTAGATTAATGACTTTTTATAAAACTAAAATGAAACTTCTACTATTACCTACACAGTTTTGACCATAATATTGAAGTGAGTTATAGCTAGGGTATAACCAAAACAAATAATAGACGCACAGTATTTTCTAGATATGGCTTACAATTAAAGGGTTACATGATACAAGTTTTTAACATATTCTTCAGGTGTGTAATCAAACTGGCATAAAGTTTCTAAATTACATACCTTCTACAGGAATGAGGATGTTTAGGTGACTTCCAGGTATAATAACAAGCTAGCATATGGGGCAGAAATTTCTAATTGCCTTCTATTCTAGTTTTTGTTACTACTTTTACAGATTAAGATAGTCTTATCTAACTTTAACTCAAGGACTGGGTGCTAGCGTGCAGCTGGCTTATTTACACTTAGTTAACCATATCAACAATCTTATTTTAACCAATAGGTTTGATTTTCTTCTTTTTATACTTACAAATCTCATTTTAATATATAATAAGATTGTCCCTTTTAATAGGTGCTATTTGCAAAAACTCTCAAAAGAGCCTACACTAGTGCAAGCAATTAGCCAAATGGTTGATAGAAAAAGCGGATAGAGTTGATGCTTTTTTATATTGAAATTTATAAAGTTTTAGCAAGTATCTAAGTTGGTTAATATACCCAATCTCTAAACTGTAAGCCAAAATTAGGATGACATAGTTGTCTGCACTATAGGAATTAAAACTCAATTATCTAGGCTTAATATTATAGATGCTGAGATTTAAGATAAAAACACACCTATAAATTAAGAGTTTTTTAATTGGTTTGGGAACTTGGTTAGTGTTCCCAGGCCATTTATATAAAGACCGTTGACCCTTTGCTATACTGCCTTCACTGGCAACCCTTTGCTATTAGTCCACCGCAGCAACTTATCAACCAGCACACCAACCACTTCATTAGGAGGAGCACTGAACTCAGTAGAACATCCCCTTCACCTTTCCTCAGGGTGGCCTTAACCGGCCCTCATGATCCCTAACTAGGGTACTCAACCCTTCATCCCTCATTGTTAAGCCGCAAGTTGGTAATCCACTCAGGGGTCCCCATAGCTCCCAGTGGGGAGTTATAGGGTTGAACGCTCCCCAGATGCTTCACCCAGCATCTATCCTATGAAATTCCTTTGACAGTTCAGAATTTATAGGGGCGCATTAACTTAAAGATATGAATGGGCAGATGGAAATTTTTTGATAAGAAGGTGGGGTTTTATAGCTGATCAACCTCTAACTAATTTTACACTATCTGGGTTATATCAGATTCTGAAATGGTACAAACCATAGTTAAGGCTCAAACCTTAATCTGTCATCAGAATCACCTGCTGGAAACTCAAAATCCATCCCTGCAGAAATCCTAAACTTTGTCTGCAAGTAACCCTATCAAAAAACATCAGCAACTTCAGACGCAATTGTATATGTAAAACCCTCAGCATCATCCACCAGAAACACTTAATATACAATTGTGGTAAATTTATCCTTGGCATAAATCACTGGTAAACCCTATTAAATTTTAAATACCAATTGTAGATTGATCCTTTGTATTAGTCGCTGGTAAATCCTATAAACTCAAAATACTGAATCCTGGTTGATTCCTGGCCTAAGTTGTTGGTAAATCGTATATCAAGTACTATTGGGGTTTATCCACCATACCCTGAGAATACCTGATACATAGCTAACCTTTGACTGAAGCAAAGAGTGAACCAGGACTGGACGCCAACTGTCAAAGATGTTTAATAAACTAAATTAGTCAGCAAGGGTCCCAATATAGTATAATCCACCAGAATTCATAAACATCCAACCCCTGTAAAATAAATCAATCAGCAGCAGTACATAACAAATAGATCGTGGTTACAGATCTTGAAAGAATGATAATCTTGTTAACTCTCATCAAAATTTACCACCAAGAAAGTTTTGGTGAAAGGCTAATTCTATAATTTATGGAAAACAACTCCAGAAACCCCAAGTTGCCATATTACTGATAACGGCAAATGCAATCTAGCTGGCTAGAACAACAATCAAGTCTTAGTTAACTTGTCCAGCAATCAAAAGATTTAGAAGAAAATCCATACCCTCTTTTATAGGCGTCAACTGGATTATAATTCCTGACAACAGAGGCATTTATATACCCTCTGGCCCCATGATAATGTACCAGCTTATCACCATGACATTATAGGATACACAAGTATAAATACTAGTCCAGAAGGCTATGCATGCAACGTTGCACATGATGCGTTGGAGGAACCCCTTCATTATCTCTGGGTTCAACCTCCAATGATGGTTTTATTCCTTACACCCCTTCTAAAGATAGTTTCCCAGTTTGTACAAAGCTGAGCAAAGATAATATTATCAAAATGGGAAGCAAATGGATTTTCAAACTTCATTATTTGTATGACTGATGTACCCATGCAGCCACAAGAGCCACAAGGGGAAAGGGAATAACAAAAGCCACCGTTGAACTTTAAGCAGCAGCCATGTATCCACAAGCAGTCCATAGATAATAATATAACTTATAAAATAAGCCCAGGTCCTAGAGGATCAGGGAATTGAACTCCGTTAGCCCTGAAACTAAGTTGCAGATGCAAAACTGCCTTATGAGATAAAAGTTGATCTGTTAAAAATTAAGTCCTACTTTATGGAACCCTGAATCCCTTAAGCACTATATATACCTTTTATGCTCATAAATAAGATAACTTTATAACAGAATCTGCCCTTATTATTATTATTTTATCAGAGCTAGTAAAACCAGATATATGATTATTGTCAGAGGTCTGAACTTAGCCTTCTTGTTGCCAGCAGAGGTTAATAGGAGCTCCAGTGTGCTTAAGAACAGCCATTGTTTAGTTTAATTCCAAGGTTTAAAAAGGTGGGAAAACTTGGAAGCCATGAGAGAAGCTTTACATGCATAAGGACAGAACTCTCTAAATCGCCTGGTTTTACACCCTGTGAACAGTTAAATATCTTATCATAAAAGCTCAGACCTTTTCATCACCACCCCTGAGCGAGCTAGCCACCCCTAAAATCACTAATATCTGAGCATAAAGTTTTCTTTATTAACTCTAAAAACTGGCATAAAACGAAAATTTTATTAAGTTTTTTTGGTAGATATCTGGGTATATAATCTTTTAACAACCCAAAGATTTAGCTAAGAAAAGCATAAAAGTTAAATAGGTATCTAAACAGATAAATTTAATGACATTTTCATCTTATACAAGGGTTCTCATGGCACCAAATGTACATTTATCTGACTAGATTACAAAGTTCCTCGTCATTATTGATAGATTTTGATGTTGAGTAGCGCTTATAAAGTCATAAACGGTTGTCATATTAATACTTGATATCTACTCAAGACTACTTGGAAGATATATGATGATTAAACAAATTTTCATGCCACTTAGTAAAGTTACTTTTTGTTATATACAGTATAATAATATTAGATAAACTTATCTGGCATATAAAATTTATATAAATTATTTTTTGTAACATTTTCTCTAGCTGAAACTCTTTAAAATCATGTAAACCTTGACAAAAGCTCAATCCCTCTTGATTATACTAAATAATATTGATAGACTAATTTAGATTTAGAAACTAAATTTATATCAAGCATCTTAAACTTTAACTCAAATATCTTCGCTTCTAGGTCCAAAACCACCATGATTCATTTGATGAAGCCTTGCTAGGGATACTTATCAGATCCAGGGTCCTTTAGTATAAAGTCTCCAATTTCTCTCAAGTAGAATGAGTTAACGTCAAAAACTATCCCAAGATTAAATTTTTAACCCTTTACTAGCACATAAAGTCTTGCGCCTCCAAGGAACTAAACTCATAGCCAGAAGTCTTAGTCTAGGGGCTTAAAATTTTTAATATCTAATGCTAACAATGTGTACAATTATAAGGATTAAGTAATTCATAAGAGTGGCAGTTTCTGCAGAAGGCCCCTACATATGAGATAATTTAAGATCAAGTGTCAGAAGAATAAACCAGATGAATATCTCCCATAATTTCAAAATTAGGGGATTTGATTAGTCAGGCGTAGCTGCTGATTAATTACCTAGTTTAGATGACTAATAATATTAAAGTTAACGCTTTGTGATCCCCATTTTATTGGGTGAGCTATTTTAGAGTATTAGGGACAAACTGTAAGGAGAGTATCTATAACTTTCAAGTTCCCAGAATGGTGGTGTATGGAGCACAGGAACAATGCAAGGGAACTCATCGTCAGTGTAAACATAAAGGTAGCCCAGAAGAGGGAGCTGAAGCTACAGTGACATAGGGTGAGGGTGGTTAGCGCGGTACACAAAAGGAGGGATCAAACTAAGAGCAAAACTTGGCTGTGGCCCAAAGTGCCATTCATAACCAAGCTTTGAACAGGGCTAGTGTGCACGGGTGTCCTGGTTTGGAGGGAAACTGGGCAGCCCCGCGGTGTACCTGATGCTGCAGAATTTTAAAACAATAAATTGGCTTACATGACATGAGACCTCCTTGAAGAGATCTGAGAACAGGTACGCCCAAGTCAAAATAAAATAAAACTGTAAATAAACGGGGTTTTTATTATGGGAAATGACAACCAATGTGGAAGATTGGTATTATAAAATGATGGTTAAACAAACTTGGATCATCTTTCAGAGAAAGTGGTGCTAAGCTGAGATTCACCAATAAGTGCACACTTCCATCTACAGGGTTCTATACTTTAAATTATACCAAACTTGAGTAATTGATCAAAGCCAAGGCTGGCTCAAGTTGGAAATTTTGTAAATCAAATGGGTCTCAAACTCCCGTTACTGATTAATCAAATTATGCCATTGTCATTCAGCAGATAACTTGTCCGTTTTAATGCAAGTGCTAAATCAAGGGGCTGTGCATTATGCACCTCACTTGTACCAACCTGGGCATACTTGGCCTGTACCCAGCGTTAGTCCACGGTGTGATTGAGATCAGGAAGGTTTTAAAGTTTATCCCTTCTGGACCTCCTGCTGCCCAGACTTGTCCTTGATGTTGGTGCCTTCAATCAAGTCATGAAAATATAACACAAACCCAGTTAACAATTATTGTTAATTTGGTTGCTAGCAATCTGTGCAATGATAATTACAAAGTTTAGAATGATAAAATATTAAGGTTTACCAGCGAATTGGGCTGAGAGTAAACCAACACCAATTACCAGCTGTGATGCTGAGGTTTCTATAGTCAGGCAACCAATTGTTCAGAGTTCTAAATTGCTGGCAATTTAGGCTGAGGCTATTCAATTAATCTAGATTAGTGATTTATATATATGATTAACTAGCAATCAATGGTGAGAAAGGAATGAAATAATACTTGGTGTTCAATAGTGAAGATTTAGAAGGAATGTTTGCCAGCAGCAATTGCTGATAATTAGTTGGAATGTTGGCGAGAAGTGCCAAGGGTTGTTGATAGGATGGCAGTGATTGCCAAGTAAACGCCTAAGTATAAATAGTTTGTATTCCCCTTAATAAAGATCTCTCTTTTGCAAGATTGGTGTATCCCCCTTTAGGTTGGGACCACCTAGTGCTAAAAAAGATCTCTCTTTCGCCCATTCTTTATTATTTTGAGATTATTTAGATTATTGGTAGATAGTGAGACTGGAGATCCCCAAGGTTAGGTGCTGGGTTAGTGCACCTAGGAATGATCAGCGCTACCAGCTCAATTGCCTGGAAGCTACATGGAAGCTCATCGTGGACTTTCTAAACTGTCCACCACAATGAGGGACTGAGGGGTGTTACCTGGGAGGATAATGGTAGCAAGGAGTCAGGCTGACCGGGAAGGGGGCTGAGAGCATACTGGTGCCACCCAAGATGATTCAATTAACCTAAGGTGAAGTCTTTTTGGTCTGCTGGGTTAGGTAGTTGCACTTTGGACTTGTAGTGGAAAGGTACTACAATGAAGGTAAAGCATCAAGGGTCTACATCCCTCATACTGTTAGCCCAGAACACTTATGGATCCCTATGCAGCAGGTGTGAATTCTGAAACATCAAGCATAAATAATTAGATGTCAAAAGCATAGGCATGATTGAAGAGATAAATTCAATTGAAGACATTTGCTACAATGATATGGATCAGGGGAAGAACCTGGTTAGGTGGCTGGAAGTTTTTTAATAATTCTTCATAAAGTACTCAAAGGTTCAGTTAACCATAAAGGTTGTACAGCTGTAAAAATGAATTACAATTTTATTTAACAGTATCTATTCTTATGGGAAAGTTGGCAATGGATTAATAGGCAAGTGAGATGTTAATAAATTAAGAAAAGATTTTCAGATACTTTTAATATGGTCTTAAAATATCCTTGTCATCATATAAAGGAACTGCAGACCAGAATAGCACAAAAACCAATACAATTGGTTCGCCTGAATTATCATATTATGTTGCTCATACTATGGCTGTTATAAATTAAAATTGAAAAGTTATACGCTAAACTTTTTAAGCTAACAAAGATTACCATTCATTTAGAGAAGCTTGCCCACCTTATATTAGCACCATGGTTAACATTAGGCTAATCTAAATAATGGTTTGTTGGAAATTTACTAGGTTTTGCGGTCCTAATGATAATATGAATTTGCTATACTATATAATATGAATTTTTATGTAACTTTGTAGATAGATAAATTTACCCTCTCACCATCATAAGAAACATATTTTTACTAAAAAGTTAAGTATATGAAAGTTATATACTACTTTTTGTAAGAACATAGGCTCACACCAAAAGGCTAGAATTCATGGAACACCACTGCAGGAATTTTGGATAGTTGAGTTGCTCACTTAGAGACAAATTAGAATTCCCACAATTTGAAAGGTGCAGTATGCTTAATATGTTGCGTCTGCCTGAGTTAGAGGAATAAAGTTGATCTTCTAAGTTCAACTTTACTTTTGTTGGAAAGGAAGAGTTTAGTTAAATATATTATAAAATGTATGGTTATAAAACTATCCTTACTTGATAACAATGGGATATATACCCTTTAATAATAAGAACATCATAGTATTACCCTCAGGATAAATACTATGATCACATAATATAATGTACAAACAACTATCACCTAAAGTGATACAGGGTACTTATATGTGGAGACAAATGGGATTCACAATTTTCCCGCTGTTGCAATCATTTGAAATGGTTTATATCTGACAATGCTTTGAAATTGTTGATATTTTTTTAACAAAATAGTGGTCAATTTGTTGATTCTGGAAATTTTTTTAATCAGGTTAGTTAGATTTTGATTGGATTTTATATATTAAAAAGATGTATTAAATGTTTGGATTGTTGAGATATTTATTATATATTGAATCTAATTTGGAGCTAATCAGAGTTCCAAAAAAGTATAGTGTTTTGTTGTAACTCATTTGGCTTTAACCAATCAGTCATAAATAAATTAAACATCTTCCTAAAACACATGCTCTATCCAATCACTAGTGAGGCAGCTGACAGCTTAGCTATATTAAATTGATGAAACTAACAAATATTAGCCAATTGGGTGGGAGTAAATTATTTTCTCTTGTCATAAACCCCTCAAAGCCTATATAAGGGGCTAATTTCAGCGCAAATTTATTTCCTGAATAAATATTAGTATTAAAAATATATAAAAATTATTATTTATTAAGATTGCTTTAAGGTAGTTTGTGAAGAGAATCTAATGGTAGGAATGATGCTCCAATATTCTTCACTATAGAGCAGATATTGTAATATCTGTTAGAAGCCTTTTAAGAATATTGGGAGCAAATAAATCAGAGAAGTAATACTTATCATGGTTTTTGGGTCTTGGTCAATTTTTGGCAAAATTAGGGGTAGACGTATGGTCCCAATACTGAAGAATGCATATGGCCAAGTCTTCTGTTGTTAGACCAAGTTTAACCGAGAGTTTGTTGTGTGGTTTGGAAGTGCAGGGCGTCATGGTATGACTTCAGCTAAGCTGTCCAGATTCTGTGTGTTAGGTGACTTTTGTTGAATCAATCTAGCAGTTAAGATGTTATTGAGTTCAAGTATATCTAAGTTGTCATGAGAGTGTCTATAACTCTCCAGTCCACAGCAAGGTGGTGCGCGATGCACAGCCACACTTCCAGGGAACCAGCCAACAGTACTATGGTGAGCATAGCCCCCAAAGAAGGTGCTGGAGCCAAAGTAACACAGGGAAAGGGTGTACAACGCGGTAAATATTAATAAATATCATACAAACAACAAGACTTGGGTGGACCCCAAAGCGAGTCCATATCCAATAAAGATCTGGGCTGGAGTGCTTGAGTGCATCAGTATGGAGGGACCAGGTCGGCCCAGCAGTGCACCAGATTTGGTAGCTGATTTTGTGTAAATAAAACAGCTGTCGTTGTTTTTGACCTCTCCTCAAAGAGGTCCACGCACAGGTTTTCTTAAGTTAGCATATAAAAAACTTTGACTAACAGGATTTTATTAATAAGGAAGAAGACCAATAAGGGAAGCTAGTATCAAGAACCATACTTTAAACAAGGAAAGGAAGTTGTAAATTGGGAAAATGGCTTTAAGCCAAAATTAACCAATTGGCGCAACCCACCATCAGCCATGGTACTATAGCTTGAGATCAAGTAAACTTGAGTGATTGATTATATGCTGAGCCATCCCAATTTGGAAATGGTAAAAATTAAACAGGTTTCAAACCCTCATTCTCTGAGCAACCAAAAGCAAACCATTGTTGTTAAGATAGTTACTTGTCCGTTTTTATGCCACTGCCATAACACATGGCTGGGCATCACGCACTTACCCTGAACCAACCTGGGCATATCTGACGTACACCCAGCATTGGTCCAAGGTGTGCCTTAAATCAGGGAAATACTGTAGCTTAAACTTTTTTTGACCCTTAATGTCCAGCCTTGCCTTGGCAGTTGGTTCCCTCAATAAAGTCATGTAAAGATGACATAAATTGTGGTCATGCCTAGCCAATGTTCCAGAGTAATATGGCAAGCTTAGGATTGAATTATTAGATGTTTGATTTTTATCAGGAGGTTCTTTTTCACCCCTTTCAGAATTGTCAGCAGAGATTGGCATGCTCATGTTAGATATTTGGTGGTCATATAAGGTGTTCTTAGTGTCATCTGTAATGTCTTTTTGGTCATCAGAACTGGAGGAAGAATCATCAGAGTTTCTAGATCAAATTTCAATAGAGAGGTGCTATGCTTGCTAAAATTGTGTCAGTTTGCAGATTGGAGGTGTTTCATCTGTGGTTTTCTCAGTGCTATCATACATATTCATAAGGCCAATAAAATGGTAGGCAGAATCATATGAGTCAACTGTGTGAGATTCTTCAAGGCTGCTGTAAATGCTACACTTGTGTATTAGGTTGTAAAATGGAGCAGGTTCGTTTTTGGATACAATGATCTGGTTGGCATTAGGGGTACCCTCCCCTAAGCTAACTGTTCTTTTCCCAGATAGTTCTAAGATGCTTCCAAGTTATGACAGTAGCAAGTCAGGCATGGGATATCATCTCCAGGCTTTTGATATTGGAGTGACTCTGGACGTCAAAGAGGCTGCTTGAGAACATTGTCTGGTTGTGGTGCAATCTATTGTTAGGGGTTTACATATGTCAATTATTATCTTATGTACCCTTTTAAATCTTCTTTAGGCCATGGTATGTACTGTTCATGCTTAGTTACAGCAAGGATGGTAGCAGTTGCCTCCTCAAGGGTAAGCCTCTTCAAGTCTGATATCCCTTGAGCATCAGCATAGAAGAATCATCAAAGACAATGAGGTGTTTGCATCATGGAGAGTAATATGCATTATGATTATCTTGTTTCAGTTCTTTATCTTTGCTCCAAGTGTCAGAGAATTTTGAGGGAAATACCAATTTACTTATGGCGTATACAGCATGTGCTTTAGTGATTGAGTGTTTATGTAAGTTTTCTGAAAACAACTTCAGAGTGGAAACCAAAAGTTTCTATCTGACTTTAAAAGGTATTGTTGTCATCTTGTAGGTCATTGACTTGGGTTTTCAGAGCGCTGATGTGAGCTTAAGCAGTGAATTAGATTTCATGTACCCCTTGACAGTCAGCTTAAAGTTGCTTGATGCGCAAGCTGTATTTATCCTTGTTTAACTTGCAGTAATAAACTGAAAATGGTTGGAGGAGATCAACGATTAATTTTTCTTGATGTTTTGTAGGACGCCTTAGTGTACTTTTTAATTGTCAATCTTCTGGTTTATTGATGAGACATTATAAGATTAATTAACTTCAACTTCAATAAATGTGAAGCACTGCTTTTTAAAGTTAGTTCTTGAGGAATCTGATACAACCTTAATCTTTTCTACTTAAGGGATGAGACGTCAGTGTCAGTAGGACATAATAGATTACTCAAGCGTCTGAATTTAGAATTAATAGAGGCTTTACTCATTAATCTTTGAGGTGTTAGCCAGACATGATATGAAGCTTCTTGGGAGCTTGGCGCGGAGCAGGTCAAAAAGCTTCGTTATCTAAGGAAGCAGTTATAAACTTAGTAGTATACATAAGCCCCTTGTAGTGAGTTCTACTTTTAAAAACTTTGGCTAGTTTGGTTGGTCACTTAGTGCTAACATAAATATTTCCACAAAATGACAGGCGCGGCATGTTGAGTACATCAAATCTGACTGAGAGAGAGAACCAAAGTTTACCTTCTTAGTTCACTTCTTTACTCTTGTTGTATAGAAAAGATTATATATATAATATGATTAAAATATATATGGGTTAAAGGTATTTTTAATTTATAATAATGGGGGTATATACCCTTTAATAAGAATGTTTTAGTAGCCACCTCAGGATAATTATTATTATACAATATAATGCATAGAAAAATAATCAATGAAATTGATAAATGGAATTATATGTGAAGACAAATAAAATTCAAAATTTTCCCTCTGTTCTGATGATTTTGTGATAATCTAAATCTGAAAACGTTTTGGATTATTGAATTTATAATTTCCAAATTAGTGTCAAACTGTTGAATTTGGAATTAAATTCCAATCAGATTAGATAAATTTTGATTGGATTTCATATAAATAAACATGCGTTTGATATTCAGATTGTTGCATGTATTTTATAAATAATTAAAGATAGCTTGGAATCTTTAAGAATTATATAAAAGGATAGTGCGTTGTCATAATACTTTTAGCTGTAACCAACCAGTTTTAGTAAATTAAAATTATCTTGTTGAAAGGGAAGATACCCCAGTGGTAGAATATGGACCCTTTACCACTGCCTCCCCAAGTTCAATACCAGTTGATGAACTTTGGGTAGGGGACAGTTATGACTGTATTGGCATTGCGCACCAATGCCCCAAACTGAGATAGTGAATAGCAAAGGCGGTCCATGGAGTTCCTGGCTTATAAATAAACTGCACGTGGAGGTTTTCCATGGTTTATCCTCCTTTCCCATTCATTTTTTCCCTTAATTGGTGCGGTTATCCCCAGGTCAGCCCACCTCAAATAAAATTTAAAAAACAATCTTTTTTGAGAGGAGTGGTAGCACAGAAGGGTGGTTCATGCTCCACTCTGGGTTGGGTTTTGATTGAAACAAGTTTAAAACCAGCACAGGATAAAAAACATGGTGTGGTATATTTGTCCCAAGGTTGACCTACCTCATTTACTTTTTAAAACTATCTTGTTGAAACATAGGCTCTATCCAATCAGAGTCAAGGTAGCTGAAAGCATAATTAATGGAAATTGGGTAAACAAATATTAGCCAATCAGGTGTGTGTAAAATATTTTTACTTGTCATAAACCCTTTAAGCCTATAATAAGGGCTAATTTAGCACAATTTTTACTAAATAAATGTTAGTATCAAAGTTATACACTAAGATTATTATATATTAAGATTGTCACTAAGGTAATTTTAAAAAGGGAAATCTAGTTGTAGGGACGATGCTCAATATTCTTCACTATAGAGCAGATTTTTATATGTCTGATAGCCCTATTGAATTTGACATGTCTAGAAATTAGATTAATTTATGTGTTAAGCTTTTTGAATTACAAAAGCTTTTATCTAGCTTGAGGATATGAGCTGTCTAAGTTAGTTGTCATGCGCCATAGATTGAATAGAGCACAATTGAAGCACCCAATTCATGTTAAAAATCCAATTTATATTGTTATTATCACCAAGGATCTAAACGTTAATTAACATAAAGAGGAGAAAACCTTTTTAGGATAGAAAATATCTATTATATAATTTTAATAGTTTATGGTAATTGCAAAGTAATCTTGAAGTGATACTTGTGATTAAATAAGCCATATGATGATTATTTTTTAAGAAGCTTAGATATTCTAAGCAAACTAGATTGGTATGGATGTCTAAGGTTCCCCACTGAGACCATTAAATTGGATATTGCAATGCATCATTTTGTTCAAGAAAAAAAGGAGGCCCACTCATTTCTACTTTTGAAGATAAAGGACTTAGGACATACAATATAAAAATGCTGGGTGTCTGACGCTCCCCCCAAATTGAGTGTATCATCACCCAAACTGGCAAAACTCCCAATCCAGCTATTGTTTTTATTGATTTCACTGAAGTCTATATAGAAAAAAAATGAAATTATGAGTGAAGAAATCTGAAAGAAAAAAATGAATTGCCAAATGGGATAAGAACACTATAATTAATCCAGGGGAAATTACCAAGCATCCAATTCAATTTTACAAAAATGCCATTCTTAAAGAAAAAACTATAATGTTAAAGCCTGCAAAAATGGCAAAAATTACCAAACTAAAGTGCAGAAAGCCCCACCTGCCTTTTTAAGGAACATAAGACTAAGCTTTGACCTTATGCAAAGGTCTCATTGTTATTAAAAACATGCGCTCATCCATTTGTCACCTATGTTTTTAAACCACCCTCCTCACTTCTTTAAGAGTATAAAAACCTGGAGCTCTTTTATAGTAGAGTGCTGAGTTCATTTGTTATATCCTTAATAAAGAATTATTTTTTTGCTTAAAAAACTCTTAAATTTATCAATTTAGAAGATTTTGCCTTCTTCAAAGAAAATGGCGTAACCTATGGAGAGTCCTCACTCATTAACTCCTTAATGGCAGTGGGCAACTCTCTAGTACTTTCTGCATTAGCATCTCTCAGCAGAGGAAAATCAAGGAAACCGCCACCAGTAAATGTTGCAACAAACATTTGTATAAGAACATGTATACATGATTCCTGTCCCAAACTGAACATTCAATCATCTAATTTAATCTGCCACAATTAAGATAAAAATAAAAAATAATTTGGCTGATTGAAATCTCAAAAATATTAATTGAAATGAAAATGATGGCATGGCTGCTACCCTCGCTACCAAGTGCAAGCCTGGACCAACCCTTACTTCAGTTTTAACCCACACCCCAAGTGGCCTGACCAGCCATCCCATCCAACTCAGCCAGCCTTCCATCAGTTCAAGAAGCATGTTAATGACTACTGTCTGTCCTCAGTTTATTGGTTAAAACTAAGTTGATGATCATCGACCAACATTTTGTGCACCTAACCCTGCAGATCCTATTTAAGAATAATCAAAACAACAATGCCATGCGAGCTATGGATGCTAACATGGGTATTGGAGTACCCTCAATGGAAGCCAAGTATTTCCTTGGTACCTCAGATGTCTTACAGGATGAGTTAGATGAGACGAATGGGTATAATAGGGCCACAGTGTTGCATCATTATTGGAAAATTTTAACTTCCTCAACTGATTCATAAGGAGCAATAATCTGTCAAATTAATTTTTTTGGTCAAACCTGTATAATTTCTATAAGGAACAGATCACTTTGTCCCCCAGATCTATAAAATACCAAATTAAGTGATGTGAATCATCATATTTACTGCTTAAAATTTTGTACCAAAGTACTTATCTTCTCATGTTTCCTAAAAGTCTGTCTCAGGTCATAGATTTTAATTAATTTTACCTCACTTTTCATAGTGTTAAACTATAAACCACTGATGATAGTTAGGGTCATATATATACCACATTTGTAAAGATACTCCAATGAGAGGTTATCAAAATCTTATTATCCTCATAATAAGATTTGGGTAAAAGTTTAGGTGTTATTCATGTATCTTAATGTATCTAACTTAAAATCCATTGTCTTTTGCAAGATACTCATTCCTAATAGCGCAAGGACATTAACTGGTTCTATACAAGCTCTTATATTTTTCTTTAATACTTTTCTCTGAAGTTTATTGGTATTAAACCATTGTTTTCATTGTATATCTTTTAGCCTGCAAGAAAAGTTTGCCACTTAGAAATGTTTAAGTTATACATTCTAGTTGTTGTTGGGATTGCTATTGTAACATGCCTTCTCCAGTAACAATAGAACTTTGCTACTTTTAAATTGAGAAGGAATCATTAAGAGAATTCATCTGTGGATAAGTTTGTTGATATATTATAATATAATAAGCAAAAGATGAAAATTAATAACAGTATAAAAATATAAAAAGCAGACCTTTTTAATTTATCTACACACTTTATTTTTAAGGGCTAGGGTGACTTAATGCCGCATAAGATACCTTAATCTACCTTAAATATAAATCTTCTGTGTCCTAGATGTTAATAGACTGATCATAATTTTTTACTTCCAACTTCATCTTGAAACTCGCTCATCCATTATGCAAGGGGTTCTAAAATCCATCAATTAGGAAATGAAAGCAGGTATTTAAAGTTAGAATGGGGAGCGCTGGATTGGTGACACATCTTAAATTTCTTATTAAAGCTTCACTTTTACACAATAATTTGATGATTAACAGATAAGATATCTGCTTGACTTTTATAAGGTGTTGAGCTGCTAGGGTGACAATCCATAAAATAATATAGTTAGCGCTTTATTTTGGCACTGTAGAGGTAAATCTTTCACTTTATAAAACTCTGACAATAGCCACCCCAGATTCAGTCTCATGGGGACATAGGCTTATAAGGATCTCTCATGGAAACTGTTTACCACAATCCCCTGAGTTATTTTGGTTGTAGCCTATCTGAACTTTGACTTATGGAAAAGGGATAAGGTCCATAACAAGAGGTTTTTGGTTTGTTTGGCCTTTCAATTAAGTATGGGGAGCGCCTCCTCCATTTGAATTGGAGGTTCCCCTTCCCATCCAAGAAGGGGCCAAGAAGGCTGGCGGCCCCCCTTGTTTCCCAGGGTGACCTCACTCATGTAGTGGATGAGAGGTGGGTCACGGCTTACCTTTGAGGATTCCACCCCCAACCTAGTTCCTACATCTGGAGAATTAATATGGAGAATTGAGGGAATCTGTAGCAAGTTGGTGAAGAATTGGCATCTACATGGAGAAAAGGGTCCAAATACAATTAACAGCAACAAATCTTCAGTCTTAATATTTGACAGTTTCAAACCATCAGTAACAAAACCCAATGGGTGTGTACCTTCATTGGAAAAAGCAGTTACTGTCAAAGATTTGGTAACACTCGCTGATGGCATCAGGCCATTGTCAAAAGTTGCAGTCAAATTGAAACCCCCAAAATATAGGGGACAAGGCCTGACAGGCTTGTACTTTTGATGAAGAAAGCATCCAATATTGAATCTTTTGTGAAACTTGTCAATGGCATTGGGCCATCATCAAAAGTTGCCATCAATTTGGACCCTCCCCAAAAATAGAAAAATCCCCATCCAATTATTCATGCTCAGTCAAATGGACGCCAAAGCAGCTGGGCGCAGGTAGGTCGGGCCCCCTTAAACCCATTCTTGACCTCTTGGGACCACCCCTATGTGGGGTGGCCTTGGGAGGTTCCTGTTGCCCATCAGGCGAGACGCCATTGTGCTAATTGTTGGAACTGTGGCAAATCTACAATTTGGGCATCTGTAGATGAACCAAAAGCAACTTGACCCACCGACAATAACTTAAATGTCAGTTCAAATTATGTTCATTTCCCCTTTTGCTCAAAGTTCGCTGGGTTAGGCTGAATCTCAAGGGCCAAAATCTGCGCTTTACAAGCCATACTCTAAAATGAATAATCTATCTAAGCGTCATAATACACTGAGAAAATGACGGTTGATTCTATTGCTTTAACCAAATAAAAATCTTCCCACGCTTAGATTAATTAAATTATTTTTGAATTTTACTTTCCAAACCCCTTTGACAATTACAATGTGGCCCCAAGGACTGCATATCAACTGGGCTATCTCAGTCATATTTGTAAATTTGATCCTCGCCATAGTCACTTGGGCTTATTATGCTAAGACCTTTCTGGAATTTTCCCTGATCTCACAATTCCCTATAGACAGGCCCTTGGCCCTGGGGCTACAACAGCTTGATTTTTTACTAAATTTTTTTACCTTTGTGGCCCAACATCATTCCAACATTGCTCATCTCTCAGCTTACTACAATGTCATCTGATTGGTCTTGCCCCTGGCATTCTGGCTCACCTTTTAAATGCTTTTGCATCCCAACTGGCAGGCCGGTCTAAACTTTAACTGCCGTCTCACTGACATTTCACCTGGTAGTAGTGAGAAAATGAATAAATGCCCTATATTAATAAGGATTGAAAGCCTTAATTATCATAGTTCAGTCTCTCTAGTGGTTATTGATACATTATCCTTAGTGGAATCACTTTATCCTGATTTATTAGACAGTGCACGCATGATTAACTTGGCATTATAAGGCACCATTTTTTATCTAAAACGGTTTTCCTAGTTATAAAAACATAAACAAAATGGCGGTAGAAGCAGCAGCTGCTCCAAACAACACCCTCCTCCACCAACATCTCCATGGGGAGATAAAACCCCTTGTTGAGGGTATTCCCACCCCAAATTTCCCCCATAATCTTGATGAGGATGCAAAATATGAAATCGAGGAGCTCACTTTTGGACCAAGCTGAACTTGCATCAACATGGCAGAAAACTTCTCTTTTTAACCCCAATTATCCCAAAACCCACCGGCGCATCAAGTTGTTCACTTGTGTGCCAGCTCTCATCACTTTTGATGAGCATCAACTTGCTCAATATGTTAAGGCGATGGACACTGCTGGCCTCATAAACGAAGAAAACCCACAACTATACCTCCTTATGCCTCATGTCGCTGATGCTCCCACCCCAATGCTGTCTGCCATGGTCCGCCAGCTAAATCAGGCGCCAGACAAAAGTTTCCCCAAAGCTTCCTCACTTTCTGATATGGCTTCATAGGCTGTTAGCTGAGGTGCAATATTAGGTTTTTTATTTCTAATAATCCCTTTGTTGGCCCATTTGCAAATAAAGATGCATAGCGGCTCCCCTTTTAGAATTGGGCACCACTAGTGCTAAAAAATAAGGCACCATTTTTTAACATAGGTTATACATTACTTGGAAATTGAGGTTCCCTACAATAAAGATCCTGTAAGGGACACATCTTGATGACTGAGCGGTAGATCATTTTAATGGGTATCAGAACTATGGGTAGGTAGTGATTCCACTTAATAAAATAAGTCCTGTCCATTTTCTCAAGTATTTAGATCTATTTTATTTGTACATTTTAAATCCCTATTGGTTTAAGTGTTGTAAATAGTGGATATTGTCTGACTAATGTTATTTAGACGGCAATTCTTGTAATAAATGTGAAGTAAAGTTAGTTCTGTTATCTAAAGCAGGATCCTGAGTAATCATATTGGGTGAAAAGATAATAATAATTAAATGATAAGTGGCTTTTGTCAAAATTTCTATAACAAAGATGGCTTTAATTTATTTAGTTTGTTGGTCTTTGCAAAGATGCTAATAGACATGAAGCCAGTTGGTAAAGATTCAACCACATTTACGTTTACTATGACAAAGGGTCTAGAGGGTTTAACATTTTAGGCTAAATTATTTTACTTGTCCAATCCTGATTACTACACATCAGGAATGCCTCTAGAACTTAAAGGATAGACCAAATAATAAAAAAATGTAGCATCGTTTTAGTAATCAAACAATGTCTTACTAACTTCCCATGTCCTAGGTTGTAGTCCTTCAAGAATGTCCCAGGGCCTAAGAAAAGGGTTAGACTTAGGGTAACTATTTTCTCTTAACATTTTTATATTGCACCTTGTTCTGTATTTGTATGTTCTGGGTCATTCATTTCAATTCCGTTTTATTTCATGATTATCAAACTCCAATTCTTTAGCTAGAAAATTAGTCCAAGTAAATATTTCTTTGGGGTGAGGAATTCCAGTACTACAAATTGTAGTGCTTCAATGTTTTAATTTAGTGTCCCCAGTTTGGCGAAAAAGTATTAAGTTGTAGCTCTAGTCAAAGTTACCTGTCACTTTTGTTTCCCTTTTTACCTGGGATAATTCGCCCAAATATTTTAATAAAAAAGAATGGAAAAATATATAAAGAAATTTCTCAATCTATAAAAGATCCGTCCAAAGTAGTAATTAAGAGTTGGGTTGCAGCGGCACTATCAAGTACAAGTTTCTTCACTAATAGTTTAGGAAAGAGGATAATAAAAGGTAGGAAGATTCAAGATTATTAATGTGTCATTTACTGAAAATGAGGGAATATAGTAAATGGGCATAATTGTTTGACATGTTAAAAGATGGGGTTACAAAGCTTTGTAAAGCCTTAATCATCATAATGGTAGCAGGTAAAAGCATTGAAGACTTCTTAAAGGTTCCAATTTTAAGTAATTGTTAACTTACAAAAATTCTTCTCTAAAGTTTTGAAAATTTAAAATTTTTTATCTTGCCAATGAATTGGGCTGTAATTTAATTTTTAGCTCCCAAAGATTTACCTAAAGCATTGAGTTGGTCACTTTTACCAACTTGGTTGATTCTACAACTCCCTCATCTTCTGAACTGACTCATTGAGAAACTTTATTTCTTTTGAGTTTGATCTCACCTATTTCATATGTTATCAAGTGTTTTAATCTTCATATATTCATAAAAATTAAATTCATACAAATGAAAACTACTTAGGACTTGCATATACTGACTTTAGATGTCATAATGTCAACTCACTTTGTCCCCTTAAGATTTATTGTAAAGGCGTCTTGTGAGCTAATCTCCATTAATTTACCCATCGCAGTACTTTAAATCAGGTCCATCATTTTTGTTGCAACTAGAAAAGAAAGGCATGGTCACAAATTAAAATAGTGTGTTCCATATAGGCATGTGTAAATAATGGTTAATTGCAAGGAGGACAGTAAGACAATCTTGTTCAATTACGTTGTAACTCAGTTCTGCCCTAAACAAGGATTTTCTAAAATTATGTGGTGATCCAATAAATGATCGTCATTCTGATTAAATATTGTGTCTACCAGCACATTGTTGGTGTTGGTAATTAAGACGACCAGGTGGTTTATTATGGATGACAGAGGACCAGTTTTAAGCTAGGGCAGTCTGGAGGAGGTCAAAGTATTGATTCTGTTCATGGTTTTATTAAAAGAGAAGCCTTTTTATATAAAATGCATTATGATTTCTTTCAGATTGGAAAACATCAGAAAAAACGTGATGATAACCCTCCATCATGAGTATTACTTGACTGTCATTCATACTAAAGTGGAAGTTTAAATTTCTGTTGCCATGATATTATCCATGATAGGCTAATTCCCTTGTTCTCTAACACTGTATCCAGAGAGAACCATTTCTAGTTGAAAGAGAAGAACTTGTTAGGTTTAAAAAAACAAATCCTGATAAAGTAGATTCAATATCTCTCATAGGTGCTTTATTACCTGTTATATGTTTTAGAATACTACAATAACCTTGTAATACACCTAAATAAAATGATGTCAAAGTATCTTTCTTTCACTTTGATTACTAAATTGAAGCCAAATTCGGATTTTTCCAAGAATACAAAAAATGACCGCGCAATTAAGCCAAAACTTACCAATGTCAATGCAATTGACGCCTGCTGCCCCAGCTTGGGGTGGTGGTGCTCCTCCATCTGGAATCTTTCAGCAGCTGCTAAAGTGCACCTAGGCTGGCTATGCTAGCCCTCCCAATGATACTGGGCGTTATGTCCCCCTCAGGACTTGGTCCACCACCTCACAAGCTCCCAGATGGTTTTCTGGAGCCCTTTGGTGCTCCCACGGAGCAATTTGCATTTTGGCATCTGAGTCAAATATGGGAATCTCATCCCATATGCAAGCATGGCCATCATTGAGATGGCCACGGCAGTTTTTAAACCCGCTGGCTTTATTGACTTCCACCCCTTTAAGGGGTACTTTAATCTCTGCTTCCATCCAGAAGCCAATGCAGTGGCAGCAGCCAAGCTGCAATTAATTTTTAAAAAAAATTCCCATCACCACCCTTCAAACCCAGCTCCTAGATGAGGCCACTTTGGTGGTCCAGTTTTCTGGATTGCCCTCACATCTCTCCCCCAAATGCCTCCGCCATACGCTCATTGAGGGTTTAGCCATTTATGGCGCAGACCCCATGTTGCAGTTTATGGTTCCAAATGGGGCAGATTGTCTGGCAGGACCTCGCACCTTTGTGACAATTCATCCATTTCATTGCAATACCAATCTTGCAATTCACCCCTGCACTGTGATCAGATCCTCCCCTGATCATCCATTCTGGGCGCATGTCAAAAATGGCTGCGCCATTTTCCCTTTGTGCTCCAAGCTTGACCACACAAGGCACAAGCGCCCCACAGTTTCCATTTCCACCGTTTCCACCACTTCTGCCGCTCATCCCTTGGGCTTTGGGCCAGCATCCATTTTGCCCCAATTTTTTGTTTGGGGCTCAATCCTCCCACCCCAACCTCAGGGCAATTTGGCACTGCTCCAAAAGTGGCAGCCAATCAAAAACAAAATTTTAAAATTTTTAAAAAATTTAATAAAATTTTGACCAAATTATGGAATCCTGAGTCAATGGCTGAATCAGTCTCAGTTGAGCTGCTGTGGTTGACAGCATGTGGCCAATTGGCACCTAACACTGCCCCAATTTTGGTGACTGGCCCAGTGCTGGATGAATCTAATCTGATTTGAGGCTCTCAAATGGATTGATGAGGATGAATAGCTGTACCATGTAAAACTGATTTTGCTTTGGAAAGGTTCTTTGTTGAACCTCATGATTCACGTCACCTGCCATTTTTGCCCTCAAAACAGGTTTCCAATTTATAAAAATCCCAATAAAATGGCAGTTGAGGCTGCAAATGCCCCTGTTAACACCTTATTTCGCTAGCAACTTCTCAGGGTGATGGAGCCCCTTGTTGAGGGCATTCCTATACCCAATTTTCCCCACAATTTTGAGGAAGGTGCAAAGTTTGAAATTGAGGAGCTTGCTTTTGGTACAAGCTGCGCTTGCATTGACGCAATAAATCTTCTCTTTTTGACCCCAATTATCCCAAAACCCACCAGCACATCAAGTCATTCACTTGTGTGCCTGCTCTCATCACTTTCGCTGAGCATCAACTTGCTCAATATGTTGAGGCAATGGACACTGCTGTCCTCATCAATTAAGAAAACCCACAATTATACCTCCTTATGCCTCATGTTCCTGATGCTCTTACCCCAATTTTGTCTGCCATGGTCCGCCAGCTAAAGCGGGCACTGGACAAAAGTTTCCCAAAACTTCCTCACCTGATATGTCTTCCTAGACTGTTAGCTGAGGTGCCATATTTGGAATTTTTTTTAATAATCCATTTGTTTGGCCCATTTGCAAATAAAGATGTGTGGCAGCACCCCCTTTTGGGTGGGCACCATTAGTGCTAAAAATGATTTCAAAGTGATAGAAACTTATAATTTTTCCGTTGGATTTCACCAGTAGGTTACACAGAGATTGAGGCTTTAATATATCTTTAACAAAATCTTACTATCAATAAATGAGATCCAGGTCCAATCTTCTAGAGTAGGCTTAATCTATTAAAAAACTACAAGCGATATCTGTGACTGAAAGATATAAAACAATGCTAGTTATGTAAAAAAAGTCATTATTACATTTGGGTCAAGAGTTTTTATATTTACCAAGTTTAATTTTTAGTAGTTCATCTCCACCAAATGGGCTGCTATATTTTCTTTTCAACAACAGTAATTGCAAGGCCCAGGGACCTTAACATGAATTGAGTAGCCTAGCATCCAATAATTTCTTGAGTACTACTACCACTTGAGCTTCTTTCAACTTAGGATTTTGATAGATTAAACTTGTACAAGTTTATATCTGTTTTAGTGTGGTGGGAAAAAGTTACTTAATTATAAATTTATAAAAGAGTAAGGAAAATGTTATTTTATGTACCATCAATTCCTCAATCTTCTTTCCACTAGTTTATGGTAATGTACTTTCCAATAAAGATTTCAGTCCAGTTACTGCATAAATTTCTTTAAAACAAGGTCATGTAAGCTCCTGAAATAAAGTTACTGATAACTCTGTGGATAGGTAACAGGTGTACATTGCTAAAAAGATTATGTTCCCTATGGGCCATGCACTGTTAGTTAGTTTGAACAGAACCATCTAGTTGGTATTGAATAGGTGGAGTCAAGTACCCTCACTAAAATCTGCACTTGTTCTACTTAGATAGTTTCAAATTCCGCTTACATCTATAAAGTGCCCTAGTAATTATTACACATGTAATTTGGTATAAATATTAACTTATGATTTATGGATTAATTGGAATAGGCTATGGCATATATATCGCAGTCCATCATGGATTAGACCACTGATGGAGGCAACCAAAATTTAGGCTTTGTGCATTTTACTTCATATACTCAACCTGGTAGTCCTCTTCCAATATTTAAGTCCAGTATTTGATATCATGTTTGTTAATTGATGGACTCTTAAACACAAGGGATCTCAATGTCCCATCAATTACAGAAATCTGTATTAGATAGCAAAATGGCTTAAAACTCTCAGAAGAATTAAGTACCTGATACAAAGATAGCTCATAATGCCCAGGTCTAATGGCATAATGACTATCATCAATTTTCAAACTGGATTGGGAGTGAGGATTAGCTCCAATGGATTAGATACACTGTAGCTTGGCAATTATCTATTTCATGTAGTGAGGGAGGTTAGGAGCAATTTTTATACTTTTAATTAGTTTTTAGATCAATGAAGTTCATGTGGGATTCATTTTAGATGATAGTGAGGTTTTTACTTTTAGATTTTATTCAAAACTCTCCAGACTGAACTCCTGAATTATGAGGATATTATCAGGAACTTAGGCGAATTAGGATAAAAAATTTAAGCAAGATTATATTTATTAATAGTAATATATAATCTCCATAAGCTCGATGGAGGCAGCGTCAATAAATCAGAAAAAATTAAGTTATGTTATATATATGTATCTTGTTACATCAGATTAAGAGCCTTTTTTCATGTTGACAAGCCTTTTTTGCTTTCTCAGTGCTTTTACAGTAGTATTCTTTTGGAATGTGACGTCAGTTCAAACAATAAGTGCATTTTTTCCTTTCATTTCCACTCTCTTCTACTGCATGTGATTGAGATCATATAGAAGAGTGGAAGAAGCAGTGGCCCTAGTTAACCTCTTGCACTATAATTTAATTAGCAGAAGTGTGACCATCTTGCCCAAAGCAACTCCAAACGAGTTTTTACTTTAAATTTAAATTAAAGCTTTGAGCAGATTGCATGTACAAAATGCATATAGTTGCACTATTTAATATAAATAATAAAAGATTAGTAATTTTTATAGTTCTTTATTAACTCTGTTGAGTGTGGTAAAACAGCGCATCAAATTCAGTAGATGTGCGTAGCACATCATTCACAATTTATAAGCAAATTACCAGCGACGTGTATAGCATGTCATTATAGTGCAAGAGGTTAACAGGGGTGAGGAAATCTCAATTAGAGATTTTTTATCTCATGTATGCTTTTGAAGCAACACTTGATCACCAAACTGTGTAATTGCAGCTTTAAAGGTTTGTGTGGGCAGATTTTAGATTGGTAAAGGCTTTTCTGGAGTAAATAATTTTTGTGATAACCAGTTGTTTACTACTGAATATAATCAAATTGCAAAGCCAGTTATAATTCTTCCTTCTTGAAGTCATAAAGTTGTAAGCCTTTTATGGTTTGCTTGGGTTTGGTCGCTACTAACCCCTTGTGTTAAGGCTATTGTAGTTCATGGTAACGCACACTACTGAAAAGGTGAAGGTTCACTATTGGAACTCTCTTGATCCTTTTGATATTTATAAGTTTATCCATCTGATGAATCTACTTCTTATAATCCTTGGTATAGTCTGATCTACTCCCAGGGATAAATTTAAAATACAAATTAAAATTTGGGCAAAAGGAATATTTTTTGAGCAGGAGAGTATTTATACTTAATAATTTACCCTTGGAATAAGGATGTCCTAAGTGAAGATAATTGACAGAAAGTATTGTGGGTAAAATAAGTACATTGGTACTCAATTCTAGGTAAATGATTCATTAAAGGCATAAGCAGTTGCGTGACAATTCCAGAAAGCCTGAAGCTTGAAAGGAAAGACAAAAGCTAAAGTGAGACAGCAACTAGTTTCTGACGTTTATTTTTAGAAGACTCAATGTGAGGAAGAAAAATATTTTGTTGCTTAAGTTTAAGTCAATTTTTAACAACAAATTCATAAACTGTTCCCAGATATGGCAATTTATATGAAGGATACCATGTAATATAGACTTTTTGGCTAAGAAATGTAAAAAAATGCTTACTTTCTTCCAGTCCATAGATTATTCCATTAGAAATTTTATAACATATAATAAGTAGATGATATTTTCTTTGTTAGGAATTGTTAAATTCTAAGGATCACTCGCTTGATAATTTAGATCCTGCACGCTTAATTGGTACAAAGTTCAGCCAAATAATCCTTAATTTTTCCTGTGGCTTACAGTATCTTGACCGTTCATAAACTCACAGTCTTATTCAAATAGCCCTGACTCTTCTGGCTAATTTTGGGCTCAATTTTCCCTTTGTAATCAGGAAATTCAACTGAGGCAGGCAAAGTTACAAGCTGTGGATCCTGAGATCCCAGCTTGTAGACACTCTTTAAAAGAGATTAAGATAAAACCAAGAAAAGATATATAATAAAATATATCATTATTCTAAAAATTTTACTTAATAAAAATTCATTATGCCAGGCGCCAGTATTATACCTCTAGGGCATCTCCTGGCCACATTTGAGCACGCAATTTCAACAGATTATTTTCCACCTCAGTTTGGCCCTTGAACTGATATGACTATGGCCTATTGCTAGGTTTATTAGTGGCAACTTACTCTCATTTTTTTAGCACTAGTGGCGCCCAACCCAAAAGGGGGAGCTGCCACGCATCTTAATTTGAAAATGGGCTGAACAAAGGGATTATCATAAATTAAAAAATTCCTAATATAGCCCCTAAGTTATCAGCCTAGCAAGCCATATCAGATAGTGAGGAAGCTTTGGGGAAACTTTTGTCTGGCGCCCACTTTAGCTGGTGGACCATGGCAGATAACATTGGGGTAGGGGCATCAGTGACATGAGGCATAAGGAGGTATAGTTGTGGGTTTTTTTTGTTAATGAGGCTGGCAGTGTCCATCGCCTCAACATATTGAGCAAGTTGATGCTCAGCAAAAGTGATGAGAGCTGGAACACAAGTAAATGACTTGATGCGCCGTTGAGTTTGGGTATAGTTGGTGTCAAAAAGAGAGGTTTTGCTACATTGATGCAAGCGCAGCTCACACCGGGCAACTTACTCTCATATTTGGGAGGATTTTAGAGATGAGAATTTCAACAACGAGTTGCAAAATTGTCTTAGAATAATCTCAATATGAGTTTCATCATACTGCTGACAAAATATAAATTCTGGGAAATTTTGGCATCAATTTAAATTAATGATGCACCCTTAATTGGGACGTTGGCAGGCTTTCTTGATAGCACTAGGTACTCCCATTTGGGCGGTCCATGTGCAAGTGCTATTGTGCCAATTATGCAGATCAACATACAAAATTCACCATAGGCAGGAAATTATTTTTAGGGTCAGCTCAATTTGTGTTTTTGCCATACAACTGGTGTAAACAACTCCATAATTGGGATGTCAACTGGCCCTCTCAATAGTACTAGGTACTCCCAATTTGGGCAGTCCATGTGCAAGTTCTGTTGTGTCAATTATGAGGATTTACATATGAAATTTGCCCTAGGGAGGGAAAAAGATTATGTTTTTTTCATCTATTTGTTTATGAGATTTGCAGTCGATATCTTTGGGTCAATCCTGAATGATATATCACGCTGAATATTTGATTTTGGTCTCAATTAATCAGGACTAATTGCCAAGTTTTGGTGCAGCAACAATTGGCCCAAAAGTCTGAGTGTAATTTGCCCAAGCTTTTGATAGAATAATTGGATTAATTGTCATTGAGTTAATTGGCCCAAGCCATGTTGTTACAATAGGCTTTAAGTTGAGAATTAGAGTATTAGCTTGAGCATTGGGAGGATAATTGCCCAATTTGTTGGTTGTTGAAGAGTTTATTTTTGGGTAAATCACCAGAATATGACAGGAATTAATTATTTTTGAGGTGGTTTAAAGCGGGAAGCTATAGGACTTGGAGAATGTTAATGAATTGTGTTGCGCTGAGACAAGATTAATAGGTTTCTGTTTCAGCATAGAAAAGTTCAGGTCTTTTGTCAATAAGCAGAATATTTTTTCCAACTCATCCTAAAATTTGTGCAAGTTATAGTTAGGTGGCTGTTAAAACTTTCTGGTCTAACTTTATCTTTAAAGTCCATAGCTCATTAGATTGGCTTTGCAAATAGAAGTTCATAGGTATCAATCCTAGCCCATAGTTTTCAGTATTGTCCTATAGATGATAGAATCGCTTTTATGACATTTTAGAAAAATTTCATATTTTAATCCAATTCTCCAGATAATGCTTCTAAAGCATTGGACGGGCAATTAGGTTCCCTTCTAAGAGTACACCCCATCCTCAAAGGTTGACCTCTACCTGAACACACTGTTACTAGCTCCTGAAATGTACCTCTTATTTTCAGGGATACTCATGGCCTCTGTACATAAAATGGGAGGTACCAGGTGTTCAAGGAGCTTCGTATGGCCGCAAAATTCATAAGGGCCTGAGGGGATGTAAAAACTTACTCTAGGTTGATTATCAGCTGTCAACACAGTAACCTTTTTACTGCACAGGTTTGATTTCCTCATGCACTTCATCGCATTGTGTATAATGTATTATGAATTGATAATAGTATGGAGACTATTATCCATAGTTGAGATTGAACTATTACTTGGCCCAACGCTCAGCCAGTATCTCTGATTAGATACTCTTGAAGTCGTACTTGTAGGGATTTGTTCCCTATACTCTTGTCCACCCAATCTTAAGATACCCTAGTGACAGTCTAACTTGGCCCAACACACAGTCGGAAGCTATCCCTGATTGTGGTTCCTTTGTCTCTAGATCCCCACTAAGATCTCTACTCTTCTCTCTGAGAGTCTTCCAATTATTGCCTTATACAATAATATCCTTGAGATAGAACAACACAATGAAAGCCGATAGTCTAACTATACACCAAATTAATAATATTACTGTAGATATAGTTTTTACTAAATGATGTTTTTTATCATAGTAAATCCTAGGGAATTATATAGTAGGGGATTAGGCTATTGTACCCTCAGTTGACACCTCTTTAATGAAGCAGCAGCCATTGCCATTGAATCACCCTTCCCCATCTTGGCAGCAATGGTCTTTCCTCATCCTGGCTAGGATTCTGTTGTTGGACATCCTTAAGACCTCAAATGGAAAGAGTTGGAAAATGTGTCCCTAACATTTTCCTCTAGATCCAAGTGAACCAAACATAATTGGCTAGCGACCTGCTTAGTAATGGGACTTATTACCCATTATGGCAGGTCACACACCAACCAATCAATTCGCTAGTTGCAGGCGGCATCACTCACCTCACAACTTACTATTCATTCCCAAACAGTCAGTGATGAAACTGACTGATCCCAATCAGTACACCTGATAGTTAATCACTGCCAGATTCCCCTATTTTATTAGCAACTCCACCCAATGAGATCTTAAGTTTTCATCTGGATCAATCCTCGATGAAAAAACCCAGGAAATTAACCTAAAATCCCCCAAATGTAGTTCCTACAAATCTCAGGCCAACTAATTTACAATTCACTTCGCCTTAGGGAATTTTCCCCTAGTGATACCAGGTAATCTAGCAGGATGGGAATATGGGCAAAAATCCCATCAGGGGCCCTGTTGGTTCAAGGCTGAAGGAGAAACAGTATATCTCACTAAGTGCAACTCAAAAGCTTAGCAGATTTTTGTAACTTGTATTCATTGTTTCTAGCCAATTCAGTTTAAGGTCCAGGTGGTTTAATAATCTGTAGTAAAGTTTTAAGTTTGCAGATGCTTATTAGCTCAATTCTGCATATTAAATGCATCTTAAAAAAATTAACTGAATGTTAGTGAATCCTCAAATTACAAAATCAAGTAAGGTGATCCAGTTCTGAACTACGGTTGAAATGCATTATTTATGCATGATAGCTTGATATTAAACCTGAAAAATGCTGACGCAGCATTGTAATAGTCTATTAAATTATTTTAAAAAAATTTATTTAATCCAAACTTAATAACTTAATCCCAATGTATTTTTAAACTTAAAGATATGATAAACTTCTGTATGCATTAAGAAGAAAAGGTATAATTTTTCCCTGTTCTTAACTCACTGGAAGGCAGTTGTAAGGTATAATATAGAGATTTCCATTGTGGATAAAATACCAGTGCCTGGGCCCAGCTATATCAACTCCTTGTTATTGATTATATCCAAAAGTTGGTAGATGGTAGTACTGCTTTTTTGAAATTAATAGATACTGTTCATGATTCATAGTGGGTAAGATAAACTAAAATGCAGCCTAAACTCTAAATTCTCAGTTTCCTTAGGAGGCTCATACTGTGGTATGGTTATCCATTTGGTTTCACTAAACTCTTCATAAGAGTTAGTAATCTTTTGTTATGATTAAACTCTTTAAATAGTGATAGTTAATCTCACTGTGACAACTCAAAACCCCCTATACTAATCGCCACTATATTGATTTATTTGAGGTACGCTGACCAGGGGATGGACAGTACAGATCACAACACTCAAAATGGCAAAACAAACTACTAACCAGGTGGGAAGCAGAAACTGCTTAACCCACCATGGCAGAGGGTGAGGAGGGGTTGGGGGTTGGTTTTCAGAAAGACCCGCCTCAATCAAGGGGTGTTGGTTGCAGTACCAGATCAGAGCAGAGAGCCAGGGCGTTGGGGCATCTGCATAGTGGGGGCTGAGGTCAGCGTAGTAGGAGTTTTCCACTTCTGCATCAAGATAATGACGGGAAAGTTTCTCAACAAAAGCTGCGAGGAGAACTTCAGCTTCTTTGCGGGCTTCAGGAAGTTGGGTGAAAAGGGAGATACTGTGGCGGGTGATTTTGGCTGAGGGGTTGAATGAAGCAAGTGTTGCGACATTCATAACAGCAATTTCAGCATCATCAAATAATTTTGAGATGTCACTGCAGGGAGATTCAGGGAAGTCAGGGGGAAGAAGATGGTGGGCAGGCCATGCTGGAGCTGAGCCACTGACTGGGCCACCGCGGTGCGTAGTTTTGGGCAATGAGGAGAGGCCACCGCAGCTAAGGCGAGCTGGTGGTCACTTTGGAAGGGGGTTGTATTGGGTAGAGGAGCAAAATAGCGAGGGGTAGGGTTTCATCAAAGTTGGGAAGGAAAAATTCTGCCCGACCATAATTGCCATGGCAGAGAGAGGTTGACCTTTATGCTTACTAATAAGGATATTACCTGATTCGTCAGTTTCAGCCAATAGATCCCATGGATTTTGGTTCACCGGAATAGTGGCATTTAAATTTGAGTGGGTAGGATTGGGCGAATGGGCAGCTGCTTGGGTACGAATATTGGTCCAAGCATTGCTCTGATTGGCTGGCGTAGATTTAGGTGGGAGAGTGAGGATGGAGGTTTTGGGTGGGGCTGATTTTCCATGTGGGCCCACTGAACGAGATTGGAGGGTGGGAGGGGGCAGCAAAGCGCCCCATACTGAACCTCAGAGGGGGGCTCAGAAGCTGCATCAGCAGATTTGGCCTTAGGGCATGCTCTTTTTGCATGGTCGAGGCCAAAGCAGAGGGAACAAATCTGCCTACCATTAATGACCTGAGCCCAAAGAAATGATCAGGTGCTGCAGCCACACTAGCGCGGGGTGGGATTTGTTGGGCTATGGTAGGGTGGTGTGGTATGATGGTGGCTGTTGCACGAGGAGCAGCAAGGCGTTCTGAACCAGAAGGAATGGCAAAGATGAGGTTGGGCTGAGTGCCATAAGCCATGAGCCCCGCGACCAACTGGTCATACAAAACCTGGGGTGGAAGGTGGGATGGGAGATTTGCAAAGGATACCACTAGCGTGGTGTCTGAAGGGAGGCGAGTACGGGTTGTGGGAATGGGAGTTTTTTTATAAATTAGAGGAGTTTGTGCTGCCGCTTCAGCATCCTCCTCTTAATCGCCACTATATCAGCTTCATATGTTTTGCAAGCTGGCGAGAGTTGGTTGTGTCTTGTAGAATTGCTACATTTGAACACGCTATAATCTTAGCATGCCTCCTATGATATTTTTATCCAGTAAGAAAGTCATAAAGCTACTCCAGTACTGAGAAGGTATTTTTCATAGTTATCCATGGTTATGATCACTTATATCCAAGATATCTTAAGCTAACAAGAGTATAATATTGGTTTCTAAAATATAATAATGAATAAAAATGTGGCTCTTAGTTTTATTAATACATTAAATATTTATCAAGATTGGAAGATCTCATGTTCACATGTGATATCTTGGTTTTTTAATCAGGATCTTCTTTTACTTTAATAAACAAGTCTAAGTCAATGGCCTTCTGCATTCTAATTCGCTTTGTAACTCATTTTCCCAGAGGCAAGTGGTTACAGAATATATTGTAAAAGAGGTTTTCTTGTAAATTTTATCTAAAGGTAGTATTAAACTGTGACTCAAGAAATATATTCTTGATTGGAACTTCACCTTTCCACATTAAAATAATTATCAATTGAGAAAGGTCATCTAGATTTCATCAGTTGGTTAGCTAATGGGGCGAAAATATAGTTGTTTAATATCACTCAATTATAAGACTCATGGTGCTAATTAATTATTGTCTTAAAACAAAAAATTTATCTCCACCACTTTCACAGAGTTATCTTTTAGATAATGTTAAGTAAAAGATATATCCTATTAAACATTTTTATATTTCTTCTTATCTCTAAGAGGTTATGTAGCCTTTTTTGCCATATTGATCATAATACTACACTTAAACTTAACGCTTTATTACAACCCTAACATCTTTAATAAATAAACAATTATTTTCAAGCCCTGAGGCCTAGCCTCTCTTCTTGGACAGCAATCAGCACCCCTTAAGATGCAATAAGGGGTCCTAGACCTCCAGTAGCCTCTTTATTTCTAAAAAGAGTGATTTGGTCACGTAGTGGAAGAGCAATGGGTTACCATCTTCCCCATCAAGGATCCACTCTCTCTTTCCCACTTTTCTAATTATTCTCTATTAGAGATGATATAATGGGTATTTAGTGAGGTAGTCTAGTCTAAGGGCCTATAGCAGTGCCATGTAACACCCCACCCATGGCCATTTTTGTTAAGATAAGGTTCAAATAAAATAAATTCCTCCAAGTCACAAAATGTTGATGAAGGATCAGGTTATCCAGATCAGCTCATATTGAGTTTAATGGATCATGGACTGGTACCTTGGGTCATTCAGCCCAGCGTGTAGGTAGCCTAAACTGATATCTTAGTTTAAGCAGGTGCGTGCAACACTGCAATTTTTAAATCTAAACTTTAGATTAATATGTTGAGTTCTTTTGGAGTTTTCTTCCTCCTGAACCATAGCACGTCCCTTGAATAAACCAATTGTTGCACGCCATATGGGTCTTTGGCCAAGGCCATCAACTCAGGCCTGTGGAATCTCCCCTTATTGGCAGCAACCCCCTAGATTCTGTTGCCAATTAATGTTTTTTCTTAATCAGTAAAAAGCTCCTGTCATTATCCTCAGCAAACTGCGGAATCCACCTTGTTCACACCATTTACAAATATAAAATAAATTTGGCAAGCCACAACAACCTTTGTGTATTATTGCCCATGATTCTCAGGAGGGCTCTTTGATCTATTTATATGGCAACTTGACACACAGTTGCTTAGCTCATGAGATCATATGTACAAAATCAACATCTGTAATAATCCACAAAGGCCATTTGCCCTCTTGGAACAATCCCTATGCAACAATATAACACTAACTTGGTGAGATCTATAGTAACCAACCATCTTGCTACAATGTTTACAATATTCCTAGTCAAATTAGGTGCGCCAAAAACATACAATATGCAATTTAAAACAAGAAATCGCCTAATCTGTAGAGTTCTATTAAATCAGATCCCTCTATGGGTTGACCACATGATATGACCCAACTCCCTGCCTCCAGAGTTGATCCCAAAGTAATCCAATTATAACCACTACTTTATGTCTTGGCATGATAATGTATAGCCTCACGAACCTCCTCACTATGATTATCCAAATCTAGGGTTCCTTCATATGGTTATGCCCTATGTAAACTATACCACATTCTCCTTGCTGGCACATTCCCACCCTTTATGAAGGCCAGAAACCGCGGAACCCAGATGTGTTGTCACCCTCCCTACACTACTACCCCTGAGGTTGCCCTGTAAGACCCGCATTGCCCCCATCACAGCCATTTAATCTGTCATGGGTCTTTGGTACTTTTTTATAATTTACTTCCCTAACGTCACTTTAGAAAATTCTTATCTCAGGGTCACTCAGACAGCTGTGCCTATGGAATTATGGGCTCATCACTGGGTCTTAACACATTCATACTGGAATCATAGTTTAAATCATCTGCTTAACATTTATAACTATATTTAAATTAAGTACAGTTTATTACTCTAATTGGCTAATATAATAAAGTAGGCTTTTTTAATAACCATAACTTACATTGAAGTAGATGTCCAAACTTTTGTTCTATATTGTTCTGTATTTTTAGGGAGTACAGCTTCTAACTTACATTATTTATTTAAGACAATCCAGCCAGGGTACAGGAATTACTGAAAGAGAGACAGAAAAAAAGAATAACATGAAACCTGAGCAGGTTCAACTATATTGAAGAAAGTTTTTCCACCTCTGGATCAGGACTTGGATTTTCTGGTTACGTCATGGGTAAGGTTTTCATGTTATTAGACTTACTAACCGCCAATAGCTTCCCTCAGCTGGCACCCCAATCTATGTGTGAAGGGTGGGAATCAAACCTGCAACCTTCAAGTTGGTAGCTGTATGCCCTACTGACTCTCCTTACACCCCTCAGCTTCTAAATTTTAGGATTAATCAAAACGATAAATTTAATTCACCATTAATGCCTTGTTTGCATTCCAAGACTTGATTATAAGTGAACAGATTATCTAAAATATGAAAATCTACCTATATAAGCTTACTTATTTGGATCATCTACTAGTGGGGTATTACTACTCAACAAAACCTTTATCCATTACCTGGTCAAAGGCTGTTTCTTTTCAGTAACAATTTCAAGCGCTTGTGTGGCGCATCTATGAGATAGTATTCAACTATAACAAGAAAGCTTTATGATCTTTTATGATATTGCGATAAACTGATATAAATCTATTATAAAGTAGAAACTTTTCATCAATGCCCAAAGTTACATCTTATTAAACTGTTTATGCAGATATTATAGTAATGAAGTTTTGAAGTTAATGCTTTAAGTTCATTAAAACTAATGACCCCATTTTCAGTACTAAGGTAATTCATAAAATGTATGTAACTGGTTCTTTTCACCCCCATGATTTTTTAACAACAGCATAAATAAAGACCATTTGTTAAATTAAACACTATAGATAATTTGTTTTTGCCCTTTAGCCCAGTAAAGAAATTTGAACAACTGTTTTATAGATAAAAAGCCTCTTGAAATTTTTAAATTTTTAAATTTTTAAATTTATTGCGGGGAAGGCTGACCATGGGACGGACACTTCTGAATATGACTCAGATGAGACAAAACTTAGTACCAGGTGAGGCACCCCAGAGAAGCGATGCTATCTCTTGTTGCCAGCGGGAACGCCACTTATGGGAAGGGGGAGGGACCGTGTGTAGGGGGCGTAGCCACTATTGAGCACGTGTGGAGGAAGGGGTCTGATTTGATGAACCAGACTGGGAACCAGGAGGAGACCAGCTGCCGGCGACGTGGTGGGAGATATCCAAACATCCACGCTTGAAAGTGACCACCAAATGAGACTGGAATCTGTGGACAGCTTCAGGGAGGGTGGGGATGGATCCGGCGATGGCATCCAAGACAATCGTGTGGATAGTCCACATGGCGATTGCAACCACCAGAGCACGAAGGGAGGGTGGGAGGGGGAGGCCATTGATGAAGCAAACATATCTTTTGACAGACTGAAGGGATGTGTTTGATCCTGGCCTAGCAGACGTTGGACTTCGCGCCATATTACTTTAGAGGTGGGGCACTTCTCCAGGCGGTGAAACAGCGTTCCATACTGGCCACACACTACACAGGATGAGTGTAAAGAATTAGAGCGCTCAGCTGTATGATACACCCGCCTCAGGCAGCGCCACACATGGGAGCAGACTTGAGGCTGCAACAGAGGATGGTGTGCGTATTTCCAGATAGTCTTTTGGGTCTCAGTGGAATAAGGGATGTCCATCATGTCCAGGTAGTCCACCCTGGATAGGACTTGGGGTCGAATGGGGATCACGCCATCATGGATGGGTAGCCCCTGTACCTCTTGTGTGAACTGAGGAGAGGGGCGGCCTCTTTGGGTTGTATGTCCACTAATACGAATTCTCCACTCTGCGCTTCGCATGGAGAGTAGGATTCGTTTGTAGTGAGTTTTGGTCCCGTGAGGACCTGTGGCTGATGTGTGTGATACGAGGTATTTCATCAGGGAGTGGGGGTTTGATGGATTGTTGAGGCCCAAGGCTCGGGAGAAGTTGGAGCGGGCCACGCGGGACCAGTGTTGGGATGGGAGTGTAGGAGCAGTGACGGCTGCAATCCAGGTGCCTAGGATCTTGGCGGCATGGGCTTTGAAGTCAAGTAGGCCCATGCCACCATAATGATGAGGGCCAAACATGACCTCTAGCCGTACTGGTGGAGGGCAGCCTGACCAAAGCCAACCTTGTATCAAAGCATACAGGGATTTGAAGAAGCTTGGGGAGAAGGGGATGGCGTGGGCTCCAAACCAGACTTTGGATAGAAGCATAGAGTTGGCAAGAACAACCCTGCCAGTGAGGGTAGTAGGGTGGGCTCTGAGAGAGGTGATTCGCTTCGTCACGTTGTCCAGTATATGGCACTCCATTACTGCTGTCGCGTATCCTCCTGCCTCCAACCACACGCCCAGATGGCGTACCGGTCCTATGGTAGGTCGTGGCACAAAGGGGAGCACCAGTGGAGCGGTGTGTTTTGAGTTAGTAAGGTGTGGACTTGGGCGAGCAGATGGGCTAGGTTGGGAACTACTTGCTGGGGCCCAGCAGTTCTGAAACTGACCAAGGAGGATGATTTCGGTTTTGGAGGCGTTCAGTGCCGCGTTGCTTACCCGGGAATATTCCTGGATGAGGGCTTCAAGTGTGCGTGCATCTTTGTTATTAGACACCCCCACCACGCAATCATCTGCAAATGCCGTCATCTTGACTGGGGTTTGGCCTGGCACATGGACCCCAGTGAGTTGGGCATTCACATTTCGCAGTAGTGGGTCAAGGCTGAAGTTGTATAAGAGTGGGCTCAGGGGGTCCCCTTGTCGCAGGCCCCTTTGAGGATGGACTACTTCCGTTAGGAAACCTGGGCCGCGCACTGCCATTGTTGCAGATTCCGTGAGCAGCATCACCCAGTTAATGAAGCGGGGAGGTAGGCGGAATTGTTGGAGGCAGGCCCTAAGGTATTCCCAGTTTACTCTATCATAGGCCTTTTGTTGGTCCAAGAATACAAGTGCCCCAGAGGCTGTGGACTGACACACATTAGCCACAGAGTGCACGTTATCCCAAATCGACCTTCTGGGGATGAAATTGAATTGTTCTGGAGAGATGGTGGAAGATGCTACAGTCCCTAAACGGTTAGCCATGATTTTTGTTAAAATTTTGGTGTCTGTGTTTGTTAGAGAAATGGGGTGCCAGTTGGCTAAGTCTAGCCTATCCCCTTTCTTGAAGAGTGTGACTGTAAAGGCCTCATGTCCTCCTGGAAGGAGGCGCGTTTCCAACAGGCTTTGGTTGAGTGAGGCTAGCAGCATTGGGGATATATATTTAAAATATTTTTGTAGAACTCATATGGAATGCCATCTGAGCCTGGGCATTTTTGGTTTGGCGCACTGCGAATGGTAGTCCATAATTCATTTGGAGTAATTAAATTCATTATTTCCGGGTATCAGAAAATGGTGCGGATATGAGCTCTGTTAAGAAATTCCGCCATTTTGGCTGGCTGAATTGGTTCAGCTCGGTATAACTCAGAGTAATATCTTTGCGTTTCGATTGCCACTTCGGCCAGTGTGTCCACAATAGAATTATCCAATCTTCGCACCTGTGTGCAGGCCACACTCTGGCATGGTGCAAAATTTTTTTTTGAAGAAGTATGCAGTGCACTTGTCACCTTTAGTGATGCGTGTGGCCCTGTATTGGACACAAACCTGATGTTTGTGTTGCCTTTCAAGTGCGTTGAGGTGGGCTGCTGCCTCCGCCCACTTCTGGCCCCATGCAAGGCTATATCCTGAGGCTGGAATGTTGGACTCCAAGTGGGCTAATTCCGCCAGCGCATGTGATATAACCGCTGATGTGGCTCGTGAGCGTCTGGATGAGAGATGGCAATAGTGGTGGATGGTGTCTTCTTTGAAAGTTGCCCATGTGTAAATGGGGTCCACGCAAAATGGTGCAACAAACGAATTTGCCAAAGTTGCCTCTTCCACCCACATGGAAAATCCTGGTGACGCAAGCTCTGTGGGGCAGATTTTGCACCAATGTGGGGCCTTTGCAACTGTGATGGGTAAGTGGTATGTTATCGAGACCAGTCGGTGATCGGAGAATTCCATTTTTGTTGTTTTGAAGTGGGAGATGTGGGGTTGGAATTTCGCCAGCACTAGAATAAGGTCAATGCGGGTCATGGACCTTAATTGGCCATTGTGGATGTGGGGATGCATCATGTTTTTGAGCAGTGGGGCATGTCATGGCAGCGCATCCATTAACCCAAGGGTGGCTTTTAGAACGCGTAGTTCTACATGACCCTGTGGGGCGTGGGGTGAGGGTGGCCACCAGTCCGTTGGTGAGGTTAGCCAACAGTTCATGTCACCAATTAGGAAATAATTGGGGGTAGCGGGAGGGATTTGACCAACGAGAAAAATTCCCGACGCTCTTGTGCACCGTTTGGGGTGTAAATGTTGACAATTGTGTGTGCAACATCAGCCCATGAGAAAGTGACAATGAGCACTCGGTCATTTAGGAATGTTTCTGAAGATGTAAATTTGAAAAAATTGTTTTTCTGAATTAGCACCCCACAGTGCTTTGACCAAAAGGATAGGGATGGTAGGAGCATTGTTTTCCAAGCTTCCTCGGAACCTCATGGACAGTGGGTTTCCTGGATGGCCAGGATATCCACGGGTAAATTATTTTGTAAAAAACTCAGTTTCCTAGCCTGGGACAGGGAGGCCTTGAGTCTGGTGATATTCAGCATCCCTAAAGTGAAGGTTTCCCCCATTGCACCTTAGGTGCGGGGGTGGGCCCCTGGCCCACCAGCCTCTTCCAGGTCCCCACGGGCTTTCACAGCAGCGCGGGTATTAGCAGCAACGCTATTGGGGTTTTTGTTAATTTTTGCAGAAAGAGTCACGTTGGCTTTGGCCTTTGCTTTTTGTTTTCCCGACATCAGACGAATTTTTTGCGGTGCGGATAAGTTTGGTGCACCGTCAAGTGAGGCAAAAATTTTTTTTTTTGGTTGGGATAGGTCCCAAGTCAGTTTTGACCGGGGCTTGGGTGCAGCGATTGGGTGAGATCGAATCTCCCATCAGATCCTTGGATTGAGTGGCCTGTTCAGCTGGGCCTCCCAATCTGATTGGGTGATGGATTCCCGAGTTGCTTCCGCCGCGAAGGTCTCCATGTCCTCCTGGCGTTGTGAGTGTGGGATGGTGGTGGTGACCTTGGCCGCTTCCTTGGCCGCGGTCCTATGGGCCTGCTTGGCCTTCTTCTGCTCCTGTGGGGAGATGGGCTTTACCAATAGGTAGCAGCCTTGTGCTCCCCATGGGAAAGCCTCTTTGGTGCTTGCAGTTGGTTCATAGTGCGCCTCTCCGCTGGCCATGGCCGCCAAGGGGTGCTCTTGGAATGTAACGCCCTCTTTGATGGGGCACGCGTGTGCCTTATGGCTGTACATGTCACAGTGGGTGCAGATGGGGGGCGCGCTGTCCACGGTTACCTGGAATGGGTGGGTGGTGTGCCCTGCAATGTCAATAAAGGTGGAGTGCGGGATCTGGGTTAGGTCCTTCACAATCTCCTCAGTTGGGGTCAGAACTGCAATGGCTTTGCCAGTGCACAGGTGTGGCATCAGCGTGAAATGTTGCATTTTGAAAGATTGTATTTCGCCATATATGGCGAGACCATCTTTCAGGTGTTGCTCCAAAATGTCACGTTTTACCATAGTAGGCAAAAGTCAAACGTGAGGAAAATTTGGTTTGATTTTGTCCATCTGGTGCATTTAGTTTCGATGACCCATTGCCCTTTGGGGAGGTCAACTACTACACGCACCGCTGCAGCCTCATCTGCTGCTACTTTGCTTTCAAAACCTAGGTCCAGCCAACCACATGACATGGAGTGAGGTGCAACGTACACCGCGGTCAGGAAAATTTTGTGTACATCTTCACAAAAGTTTTCCCATAGGGCCGTTTTTTGGATGTCCAGATACACATGGACTCCAAATTCCACCAACGAAAGTGGCTGGGAATGTGGCGTGTTGATGTACTGGTTGCATCGTGCTTGCCACGCGAGTATCTCTGGGGAAATTGTGACCGCCAGTTTTTTAGAACTTTTTCTATTCCGCCAGATTCTCCGGGGTTTTTGAACGTTAGAGGCCGCGGGCCTTCCGCCTGCTCCTCTTGCCTTGCTTGCCCAACTGCTCCCAGACATGGGCGCAGACTAATCCCCTCTATGAGATTATCAAACTAGATTTAGTCTTGAATTGAATGGGTTGCAAAAGTGTTTGTAACGAGAAAGAAAAGTATGATTAGTTAGCCTCTTGAAATTTTTAAAAAAAGGAATTGGAAACCATAAAAGAGTTAAGTGGAACCAATATCTGAAGAAAAGCTGATAAAAACAGAAAACTTAATAAACCCAGAATTATGAACCTAAATTTAAGTGTTTGATATAGAAATTTATAAGATTATATTATAATATAGAATGCAGCTACATAGTCAATCAAATGAATTTACCAAGAATATTACTTTTCTTTAAAAATATGCATTAAAGTAAGATTAAAATGTTTTTATTGTATCTCAGTTGTTACTGTAATCTTTTCTTTCTAATGCTTATTTAATGAGAGCAAGTGCACTTAATTGCAAATGTATCTTTATACTACAGGAATAGTAAAACCTTATTGAGTGGTCAACTAAACGCTGAATTGTAAAGTTGCCATACTAGTCAACAAAAAAATTGACTTTTTGGTATGAGTATTTCCATCTACCTGGACTACATTTTAAATTTGCTTATTTAAAGCGTTAGATAGTTAAAGAAAGGCTTAAAACTGGAGATTATTAGAGAGATTTACTCTTGTAGGGAAGTATAATATCTAATTTAACTATACAAGAGCATTCTACACAGACACAGTGTTACATCTTACTTTTTTAAAAACACCATCTGATTGCTTGTTTCATGTTTACTCAAGGATATAGTATTTTAAATGCATGGAATCCATCCAAAATTCAAGTTCATGATCCTCTCTAGCAGTGTATAATTATCAAAGTCAAATATTTTTATCATAGCAGCTGTGAGGCAAAATTCTGGTTAAGACTTAAAGTGCAGATATTGCTTGTTATGTTGTATAAAAAGATATTGAATAAAAAAGTATGAGCTTGAGGTAGTTTGATGATCTAACACTGCTTCAATTATCTGAAATAAGAATCTAGATATAACTACATGACCTCTCAGATAGGTGTAAATAAACAAAGTCTTTTGTAATTTTTATAAATCATCATCTCCTAAATTACTCAATTTAATCAAATAGGATCATCTATTACACCATCCAATTCCTAGAATAATTGCCAATATTAGTCCAGATATGGTCAAATCATGATAAGAAAGCTTTATTATAGTTTAATATTATTAGGACCACCAAAGCAACAGATAAAATTGGAGCTTAAATTAAGCTAGATCTATTATTGAGACCAATAAAAAGTTTCTTATAAGTCACAAAAAATTAACAATTCCTGATGCCCTATATTCACAAGGCTTCTAGATTACCTTTCTAAGTCCTTAACACTATTTCCTGTTGATTGGAAGTAAGTAAGATTTTTGTACATAGAAATTACTTAAAATATAGCTAAAACTTATAGGTTATGAACATGTAAAAATTCATTCAGAAGTATAAAATAGAGTTAAGGATAATGTTAATGCTCTTTTAAAAAAAGAGATAAAATTGACAAGTGTCAGAAAGGGGATAATATGGGATAGTCCCATGTGGGCAAGTATATTTACGTTATCTTCAATTATTTCAGCAATTTTCAATTCATTTTAAAATAAATGAAATATTAGTGTCAGATAGAACATTAAATTCTCATTTAAATACATCACATTACTTTTTGTATTTAATTATACTGCATACGCAGGTTATGAGCTTATTTTTATAGATCCTCAAGCTCTGTCTTAGTTTTAGTTTCTAAAAGCTTAGCTACACACATTTCTCCGCTTGTGACCAAGCATATAATCCCTAATATACATCATTCTCTTTGCATGGATCAAAACTAGTATTCTCCTCCTATTGAAGTTAGCTAATATCCTCTGGTACACAACTAATTAATTTTAAGAAATTATTATGCTTTTTGTATGTCACTTATAGCCCAAGAAAATTTTTATTGATTATATGGTCTCTTTCATAATTGTTGAGACTTGGTCTGTTCAACAATAAGATCAAAAAATATATATGTTTTAATTAACTAATAAATAATTAAGGGTTTGTTGGATTTGGACTCTACAACAACGGTAATCTATAGTTCTTAATAGTACTAACTTTATCAGGCCACATTGTTGCAGCTTGTTATCACAATTGGATCAGAATCCATCATCAATTAGAGTAGTAAGGAAAGCTACATTTGGCTTCTCACCACCTCTCCAGCACTTTCTTTTAAAAATAATCTATATTAGAAATAAAGTTGGCCTTATGGCTTAGTAATTTATATTTATTAATTTTTGATAAGTCTTTTTTTTTAGTACTAGATGGTAATTTTTGATAAGTCTTGACCCACATGACGACTTAAAACTATTGTTATCTATATATATAAATGAATGTCTGTCTATATGTCTGTATGTCCCAAATGAATTCCTATATCATTCATCCAATTGTTTTGAAACTTTGATGAGTTGTTGTAATCATGCCTGAGAAGGTTTAAGAATTTAAAAAATATTATTTTAATAGTTAAATAAAAAGTTTTATATGTAACAAGTGAAAATCCTATCTATACTTTGATGGTATTTGCTATATTGTTACAGCTGAGCAGTTTGATATTCAGCTGATTTGATATTTTAAATGGTTTTATTAAGTGGTTAGTGGTCATTTGAGTATTTAACAAGCTTATTTAAATCAAAACTTTGAATCAAAAGTCCAATAGATGTAAAATATACCTCCTCTAGCATAATCAGCTCAAAAGCTCTCTCTCGCATATATCACTTTTTTTAATCAAAAAGTGAACTGAACAAGAATTGAGAGAGCAACCAACTGCCAGTGCACACTGCAATTATAGATCAGTGAACCATGGTCAACCACCCAAGTGTAGGGAAGTCAATCTGCCCATCCGTGCGCAGCACATAGAAACAGATGACTTGCCTGCACCAATATTAAACAACAATAATAATATGAAGGATGCTATAATAGATGTGCCATCTAATGAACTTCCCGCTGGCCCAAGCCCCCACATGACTAATAATGGGAAATGGCAATACAACCCATTTACATCAAGTAAAAAATTGGTGACATGAATGACAATGAAATGCACGAACGCATCAATGGGTCACAGGGCCCTTGCAACTAGCATGGATAACAGGGTTGACTCCCTAGGATCAGTGACTGCCAACAGCCAGATGACAAGAGAAACCTTTGGGAGTGAGGCCTGACGCCAAGAACTGCGGTGTCAGGAATATTTCCCACTGAACCTCAACCAGTAGAGGGGGTTGGGGCCTCGCAGGGTGAGAAAATTTTGTGGAAAAAATAAAAAACCTAGACAAAGTATTAGTAGGATCCAAAACTGATTCAGATCTGATTGCTGAAAATCAGTAGCTCAAACCAACAGAGCAAAGCTATAAAAAGTTTTCTACCAACATGGAGAAACTTACCAAATCCACTTGGGGTATTTGAGTGAAGAAGTTGGGCACTAATTCTGAAAAGGCCCAGTTGGGGGGCAAATGGTCCCCAACCAAAATTGGTTCAGCAACATGAAAAAAATTGTTGGGCGGGATTCCTGATACACCATCAGGTGCAATCCCTGACAAATTCATGTCAACAGCGGGTTCTAGCTCAACCATGAATCGACGGCCAATCTCAAATGGACAATTGGGAACAAACCCCAACAATTATAAGCCATCAGAAGGGACTAGATTAGCACAGAGCCAATCGCTGAACCAATATGAACCATTGGGGACCAACCCTGACAGAGGTGAAACTATATTGAGGACAGAATCTGAGGGATTGGACACCTGAGAAAATTCAGCAAAAAAACTAAAAGTACTACTAGAAGGGGCTGAAACACTGACAGTGGTCAAGTTGGTGGCCAGGGCCCTGGTAAAATACACCCCAATCCAGTCAGACATGTTGGCATGCCAAGGCATGTCCGCCCGCGAGGTCAAACAATTGGAGGCCCTCCAGTTCCCATACTCTATGGCGACTCAGTGGGTTCCAAAGGTATCAAACCAGCTGTCACAGCTATGTGGCAAGACCACAAATTTTCCACTGGAGTGGCCAAACGCTGGCTCAACACCCAAATCTTGATTGACATGGAGGTACTATTCAAGACATCACAAGTTTGGACCAAAGAAACCCTGGAATGGATGAAAATCTCCTTGGAGAACAAGGTGATTGAGGCCACAATCCACAAAGATTTAAAACTGGTGGATGCAAAGACCTGGATGGAGGCTGGCATCAACCTTTTAAACGTGATGGAGTATAACAAGGCAGGCATTACAGCATGATACGACCAAGCTGTCAGGAGCTCAGGCCTCAACAAAAGATTTAGTCAATTATGCAAAATAATTCCCAAACGCCTTGACTGCCCTCGAATGGGCCTGACACACCATTCCAGTGGACACAGCACTAGAATGGTATAATACTACGTTCTTTCCAGAGGAGGCACTAACATGGATCATGGCTGGGTTCAAGGCCACCAATGTCAGGTGGACAGCAAGTAAGAATTAGACTGGCCTGCCAGCCCAGATGCCAGAGCATCCAAACAGCAAACCAGAATGCCTGAGCACTGCTGCTGATATGACAAATATGGAACTGGAAAGGAGTTCTACCAATATCTGCTGGTGAGCCAGAATTTCATATAAACAAAATAAAATATTAGATGCACACGGCCATTAACCCTGAGGGGTACAAGAACGTCAGTGGATAAGACGGCTTAATTTTTAACATGTAAAAAATAATTTTTAGGAAGAATTTTTAATGGAAATTTAGGAAAAAAAATTGACCGACAATTTTCTCAGTGTGAGGCAACTGATTAAATAGTAGTCAATTTGGGGGAAAACAAAGCCAGGATCTGGTCCCTCAAATTTGATCTAACTGACAAATTATTTGGGAATGGGCGGGTTAGTTCCTTGTGAACTGTCATTGCAAAGTTTGGCGGCGGGCTGAGTCACTGTCAGTTTGACCTTGAACGCCTGAACCAAAGCTGGACTATGTTTCTAATGGTTAGTGCGATGGCGTTTAGCCTGACAAGCGGTGGGAATCCCCCAAGGCCACCCCACATATGGGTGGGCCCATTTGGTTGGGAACAGGTTCAGGATGCCCAACCTGCCTGTGCTCAGTCACTGGGACATTTATTCAGTCAATGGAATTGCATCAGGCGCAACACCTGATTTGTCAGCTTGAAGCTGCCCATTGGGGGTGATACCTGACAGATTTGGGAGGGGAGAGATTTTTCTGATCATCATGATAATTTAATCACAACTGTCAGGCATTCTGGCTGATAGATCAGTCTTCCTACCTTTTTGACCATTTAAAATCTGAGCATTGGGCGGATTGCCGCTTGAATTGGTTATGATCAATTTTATTTTGGCAATCTTGGCGCAGATATAACTGATTTCTCATAACAGTTCTGCTGAGGTTGGTGTGGGTACTGGAAACAGGATCTGAAGAGGGAGAGCTGTTACCTAGCGCTCATCTACTATGTGAGCGAGATCGCCTTGAGTAACAAGGAATACAGCCATCCTCTTTGGTGCTTTCTTACTTGGAAATGGGAAAATGGCCCAGTCAACACCCAGAGGATGCTCCCTGGGACTTACAACTGAGGCCTTACACTGGTCGTACACCCAAATTCCACCAGCCACTGCATCAGACCTGATGAAAGCGGTCTGGACAAAGGAAAAAGCGGTGAATTGGGGGCCTTTCCAGGATTGGTCGCTGGAAGAGGCCATCAACTGGTCCACCAACAGATTTACACCGATGGAGATAGAATACCAGTTCTGAGTGGGGGCCAGTATGGACCTAGTGCGCGAATGGGCGGAGCTGGGGGTGACTAAACTGATTCACAAAACTCTTAGAGGCTGACCATTCCCAATTGAAAAGTGGAAAATCTGGCATGATGCTGCAACAATCGCTGAAGCTGCAGACTGGGATGCAGCGGATTTCACCCCTGAATCAGCCCAACCATGGATGGAATATGAGATTTCACCACAGGTGGCAACGGCGATGAAAGGGGTCATGACCCCAGACTTGGGCTGAGAATGGCTTAAAGTGGGGATCCGCATCAAAACTATCTGGGATTGGAAGCAATTCTTCCCAGAACTGATGCTAGTGGCCCCATATGCCGCTTAAGGTTCACCCCTCCAAAGCATTCCAATGGAGTGAAGCGGGTGTTCTGGCAGCCATGGCACAAGTATTTACAGATGGGGGCTGGAATAGTGTCACAGTAAGGGACTGGTGCCAGCGTAGCTTGATTACGCTAGAGGTCCTTCAAAAATACCTCCACCCAATGTGCGGCCTGGAATCTGACCTCAAGTGGTACCAACTGGGGTTCTCGCCATCAGATGCCCTAGAGTGGCAGAGCCTCAATATCAGAGCACAAATGGATAAAAGTATCAGCCACCGAGGTATCAGCATACACCAGATTGAAGCGTTCCTCACTGGGGGTTCAGCCTTGACAAATCAGTAAGCTGGATTTTGAAGGGAAAGACCCCCACCAAAGTACCCAAACCAAGTGCAAAAACCAAATCCTACAGTGCTGCGGCAGCGCATACTGAGGACAACACCTGAAATGGGGCAGGGAGCCACATTGAGTACATCCATCTGTTGATCAGCGGGGGCTTTACAGACCACCAGGCACTGAAATCGTACCTAAAGGACGCTATCCAAATCCACCTGCAGCTAGTGGAGGAGGAATGGTCCAACCTGATAATGTCAATTTATCAGGAACTTGATGAAGTCCTAGCCAAAGGGGACTTTGATCACCACTGGGTACTTAAACAAGGCTATATAGATATAGCAATCCCAGGAGAATTGGACCGCAAGAAACTCCTCAAAATCAGCATCAAATACAAGGGGATTTATCTGCAAATGGAACTGACAGATATGCCAACCAAACCGCAAGGTGGATAACCTTCCAGAATCTCCCCACTGATTGCAAACAGGAGTGGGTGCACAAAGCAATCCAGACTGGATTGTAATAATATGGGGAAGTACAAAAATTTTAGCAAGCAGGTGGCAATTACATTGCGAAGTGCCTCCACCCTTAGACAGTGGAAGCGCTATACAAACTGGCACCCTGAATGACTTAACAAAATTGCTCTACCCTGATTCATCCGCCTGCCCAGCCTTGATAGGGTAGTATACATTGAACAGGATGATGCCAAACAAGTGTGCCAGTTCTGTTACCAGAACAGCCACACGATGGCTCAATGCCATTATCATAAAGGCAAAACTACATGGGAATACAAATATGACCCCGTCGGGGAAATCACCAAGGTTGGTACCAAGACTTTCCTCCACCCGAAAGCCAGAGAATGGATCCCGTACAACCTAATGGAGGTAGCAGATATGAAACGCCAGCAACAGGAATTTGACCTGGCTCATAGAAAAGTGTGGGAATGAGAAGTGGCAAAGTGACTCAAAGCGGATGACAAACTGTTTATAAATCCAAACCCTGGATCTTATGCAATGGATGAGGGAACTGACCCCAGACCAACAGAGAAACATCCAAACCAAGCAGAATGGATGGTCTGCGAGGAGGAAAGATGGCAGAAGGCGAACCCAAAGAAGTCTCCCAAGCAAGGATGGATGCAGGAAGCCAGCAAATCAAAATCAAAGCCCAACAGAACAAAAGTGAATACTAATTTGAATTGGAAGTCATTGGCAAATAAACCCAAGGTGACCAGTAAAAAAATCAGCAGGAGCGACGAAATTGACAAAGTCAGCTGTACAATCGTTAACTAAAAATTGAGTTCTGCCATTAAATTGAATGAAGGGGTGCAAATCTGACCAACGGATGAGGGGGAATCTTCCACTCCACCAGCAGGGGACAAAGGGCACCTGGACCTGATCATAAAACCATCCCCATTATCCATCGACATGGAGACAGAAATGGCGACCAAATTCCCAGTTCACAGGATGCCCAGGAATATAATCCCAGTCCCAACCAACTGACCCCAAAAACCAAATATTACACCCCACTAACCTTTGACGCCACCATCATCTACCAACCAGACCTCAGTACATGACTCGATCCAAAACCCAGACAATGCTAAACCTCATACATGTGGGTCAGGCATCTGGAAATGAGGATAGAAATCACAAATGCTCAGGGGATGGTGAGCATACAAATGAGGAGGAGGAAGATACACAACTTAAAAACTATTAATATTGACCTAATTTTTATTCAGAAACACAAGCTGGTAACCAAAAGGAAATGGTGCTGAGATTAAACTGCAACACAAAAAACCACCTGTGGTCCCACCAAATAGGCTACCAAGCCCTATGGATGGACCATGTGGCAATAGTTGCAATGGACTATAACAATTGTGATCGCACATGAATCATATAAGGTTGGGAATTATGGGATTTATGTGTGTCGATAGTTGAAATTCCATTATTACAAGTAGTATTTCCTATTTGGGTCAATAATGGGATAAATTTAAATAAATTGGTTCGCCTTATTGGTTGTTCATTCTGAGGTTCCTCTCCATTTCTCCACTGAGTTGCCTGGTTGCCATCAATTTGGGAGGCTTTTGTGCCCCTCATTACCCACAATTATTCTAGCCTTTTTATGGAAGTATTTCAAAGCAAGTTCAAGCCCCAATGGGCCCTCACTTTGAAATTCTATTTCAACTTCGAGTTCACCTCTTCCAATAAAGGCCACTTTTTGCTAATTCATTTTATTTAAATTTAATTTATTTAACGCAAAATTTGGGCCAGAAGATGGCGGTGCTTCAATGAAAGGGGGTGGATGCGCCAGGCTCCTTTTTGGGGAGGTCTTGCCCTGGTTGGCAGAGCCAGAGTGGCCCAATGCAACAGAGGCCGGTTGGCTGCACCTTGGCCTGTTGACCCTGTGAGCGGATAGAGGTTTTGGGAGGGACCTCTTCCCGGGGTCCAAGGTGACAGAGGCTGGTGCACCGCACCTTGGCATGGCATGCCCGGCAAGGCCACCCAATTGGACAGGACCAATCAGAGTTGGTACAGCCATATTTGAGGGTGAATGGTGTAGGGCCGGTGGTGGACTGGGCCTTGGGAGCCCAGTCTTGACATGGACAAGAAAATAGACCTGTAATTTGTGGAAGAAACCCACGCTGGTAGGATCTTGATAGCAATGACTACAAACAGAGAAACTGGCAGGAGCATAAGAGTGGTAGCAGTCTACGCCCCACTGAAGCACTACAAAAACCACATCTTTTGGGAATTCTTAGCAGAAGTGCCATCAAAAGCGATGACTGTATTAGCAGGTGACCTGAACTGTTGGATGAATGTGAGCTGGGATACGTTCCCAATGAGAGAATGTCCCAACACTAAGGCTGACAAGATGCTCACTTACCTAGTCAAATTGGGGATGTGCCTAACAATTGATGAAGAGGACGATAATCCAGCCAACTTAACATGGTTGTCATATGACGCTGCTGGATCCCCACTGTCAGGATCACGTTTATACTACATCCCAGTGTCATCAGATCTCAAGCTGATGACATCCAACAGCGAGGTTAGCATAAATGCCAAAAGTGACCACATGGTCATCTGTGTGGATATCAACCTTGATGACTCTCTGAGGAACCACGAGTGGCAACTGGCACCAGCCACGCTGAGGGATGGGGAATGGCGCCTAAAGGTTGACGCTGGACTGGATTGACTGGTAGCATATCTGGACAACCGCCCAGAGTTAGACCCACTAAATTGATGGAAACAGATCAAAGCGAAAATGAAGCATGATAGTATGAAGTTTGAAAAAGTGATCTACTACAAGCAAATGGCCGCCATTAAGCAGCTGAAATCTAAATTGGAAAGACTGAGGCTCACCTGGTGGGACAGTGAGGACTGGTGGAGCGAGTACAAAACAACACACAAAAAGTATTGGGCCATAATGATGAAGAAAGACTCAGAGAGATGGACCAATGTGACTTACCAATATCAGAGCATAGCGGGGACAATGACCAAAGAGGGCCTGAAGCACCTCAAGGAAATTCAAACCAAGGCTAGGGTACGGGAAGTGGAGACAGTGAAAGGGGAAGTATCAACAGACCCCAAAACAATCAAGCACGAGGTCAAGCTTTTTTATGGTGATCTTTTCTGACAATGAGAAATGAGTGAATCAGTGACAAAAACCCTTATTGACCTGGCCAAGCTGGCATTAGGGGGCTGTACAATGGAAGATGTTGTCAAGCTATCCGCTGAAGTCTCTATCAATGAAATTAAGAGGGCGCTAAAGGAGTTGCCAAGAATGAAAGCACCAGGCCCCAACAAATGTGTGCAGAAATATACAGCATATTCTGAGACCGCATCGCACCGGAGCTCAAAGCCCTCTTTAACTACTGTTTGCAAAATGGCCAGCAAATTCCAGGAGGCCAAGAGACCCAAATCGTACTTCTGTACAAAAATGGCCTCAGATGCCAACTTTGGAACTGGCGCCCAATTGTATTATTGAACGCCAATTATAAATTGCTCACGCGCATACACCTAATCAACTGATGGCAACAGCACCGCGCACACTCCACAATGCCTAGAATGGCTTCGTCAAAGGCCGCAGTATATAGGACAGCATTGGCTCAGTCCAGAGTGTACTCCAGGATGCAAGGGGCATCAAACAGAGGTATCTTATGTTCCTCAAAATGGAAAAGGCATACAACTGAGTAGCGTGGTAACTCCTTCATGAGGCACTAAAGGCAGTCAGTATCCTGACACTTTTCAAGCATGGATAATGACGCTGTACTTGGGCCTGGTAATGAAGGTGATTGTCGCAGATGGCGTAACCAACAAAATCCCTGTCAGGAAAGGTCTCCACAAGGCGACCCTATGTCACCAATACTCTTCAACTTTGCAACCAACATTATACTGGCGGCAGCGGATGCAAAGCTATGGGGTTTAGTCCACCCTAACCAAATGCCACTGAAGATGCTAGCATTCTTGATGATATGGTAGTAGGCATAAGCTCACCGACCAACCTCCATGGCACTGAGGAACTATTAAACCTCTATCAGCTAGCATCAAATGCAAAAATCAACTTGGCAAAAACCTCAGTGATGAGGATTGGCAACCTGAGCTTCAGCCCGCCAACTGATACAACGCTGATCATGCACTCCCAGACAATTCAATACCTGGGATACTCTTCAATGATAAGAGACCAGTGGTACTGGAGACCAAACAGGAAGTATTGTCAAGCTTATCAATTCGAATGGCATGCTGGAAGAGCGCCAGACTATGCCTCAAGGAGAAAGTGCAGGAAATAAATATCCATATCTTCTTGAAGTTGTGGTATGTTGCTCATGTGCTGCCAATGGGCGAAAACCTAGAGAAGAAAATCAGGACAATGCTCCAAATCTTCCTGTGGTTCAAGGCGAAGGTGGCGCTGATACCATTGGAAGCCCTGTCAAAACCAAAGAATGAAGGAGGCATGGGCCTCCTGGACTTCAAATCTCACGCCTGACGTATATGAGGGGAAGTCATTCCTGAAGCTAACACAGATACACATGCACTGTCTGACCCTAGCGTGGGGCGTGAACTGGGCAAGAGCCCAAGGCCTCCAATAGCTGGTCTCTCCCCACTCAATATGTGAATGGATGGCGCACCACCCACGGATAACCTCCCAAAAAGGTACCCCACACTACGGTGACTATGCAATCAGGCCGTGCGCCAGGGTAGATGGTCATTTGAGTGATCGGACTGAGAAGCTGACCAAATTCAAAGGGATGTCAAAGCACGTAATTCTGCAATGATTTCTGCAACAAGCTGGGAGGAGCGTAATTAAATTGCTGACAAATATGCAAGCAAGTCAATCAGAATAAGGTACAAATTGACGCTGATAGAATATGGGGATCCACTACTGAAACTGGGGTGTAATCCGCCCACCCATCCACGAATCCTATATGAATCCTAAATGACTGGACTACCAAAGGCCATGACACCAACTACCCAACAAAGGAGTCGATTTTGGGCCTGAACTCCCACTGGGTAATGACCAAACGGCGTTTGGTAATCTGAAAGTCCTAAATTGGGCATTCAAATTGGGTAAGCACAGCGGGCTGGACTGTCAGGCAAACAGCAAGTAATAATTTTTACTGGCCTGCCAGCCCAGATGCCAGAGTATCCAAATGGCAAACCAAAATTTCAGAGGCACTGCTGCTGGTATGAAAAATATGGAACTGGAAGGGAGATTAATTTTCAACAAATAAAAATGTAATTTTAGGGGAAGTTGTTTTTATTGGAAAATTTAAGGAGGGAGAATCGACCAACAATTTTCTCAGTGCAATGCGCCTGATTAAATAGTCATCAATTTTGAGGGAAAACAAGTCAGGATTGGGTTCCATAAGTTCAACCTAAACAGCAAATTATTTTGGAAATGGGCGGGTTAGTTCCCTGGGGACTGACATTGCAAAATTTGGCGGCAGGCTGAGTTGTGGTCAGTGGCATTACATCAGGTGCAACGCCCAATTTGCTGGCAGGAAGCTGCCCATTGGGGGTGATACCTGACGGATTTGGGAGAGGGAAAGTTTTTCAATCATTGTGTAAACCAAATTGCAACCATCAGTCATTCCAGCTGATAGCTCGGTCTTCATACCCTTTTGACCATTTGAAATTCAAGTATTGGTATGATTGCCGCTTGAATTAGTTGCGATCAATTCTATCTTGGTGATCTCAGTGCAGATTTCACTGATTCCTTGTAACAGTTTTGCTGAGGAGAGTGCGGGTACCAGAAGAAGGATCTGAAGCGAAGGGCTATTACCCAGCACTTGTCTACCCCGTGAGCGAGATCACCCTGAGTAATGAGGGGTATGGCCATCCTCTTTGGTACCTTCTTGCTTGGGAATGGAAAGATGGCCTGATCAATGCCCAGAGGACGTTCACCAGGACTTACATTACCCTTTACTTTTTCCAGGAGAAGAGCCTCATCATTGGGAACTGTACAAGAGCCACATTCTTGTGTGCCTTGGGTAACTTGATCGCCATTACTGATGCAGGTTTTTGGGGGAAACAGAGAATCTCAGGGTGGGATATGTGGAATGCTTTGACCAGGTTCATACAATTCATGCAATCGCGCGCCTTGCCCCAACTGTTCTCATAGGCCGGATATCCTTTCCAAGCCATGAGATATTGGATGGAACGTCACAATTTCTGGGATGCCAGGATAGCCTCTTCCTCAGCCTCTTCCCCCATTTTTGACAATGATCAGTTCCGGTTCCATGGAAATTGCACCTTTGAAGGGCGACAGCTGGGAAACTACTGGGCTTTAGGGAGCAAACTCATTGCAAGTTGAGATGTCAGATCCTACTGACATGGGCAAGATAGCCGTGACAAGTATGGGGTATGGGTTTGGATTTTTGAGTGGGATGGGACTAATGTGGGCAGGGATAACCTTCTTCACGACCTGATTCAGTTGGAAAGAAGGGACCATTGATGCGCCAATATCTATGAGGAAGGCAGAAATGGTAGGGATTGATGGTTGGTCAATTATGTCAGGCAAACAGCAAGTAAGAACTAGACTGGCCTGCCAGCCCAGATGCCAGAGCATCCAAATGGCAAACCAGAATGCCAGAGGCACTGCTGCTGGTATGACAAATATGGAACTGGAAGGGAGATTAATTTTCAACAGATAAGAACAGAATTTTGGGGGGAGTTGTTTTTATTGGAGAATTAAAGGAAGGAGAATTGACCAACAATTTTCTCAGTGCAATGTGCCTGATTAAATAGTCATCACTTTTGAGGGAAAACAAGCCAGGATCAGTTTCTGCAAGTTTGACCTAAATGGCAAATTATTTGGGAAATGGGCAGGTTAGTTCCCTGGGGACTGACATCACAAAAATTTGGCAGTGGGCCAAGTTGGGGTCAGTTTAACCTAAGCGGTGAACTAATTGGGAATGGGTGGGTTAGTTCCCTGGGACTGACAATGCAAAAGTTGGTGGCAGGCCAAGTTGCAGTCAGTGGCATTGCATCAGGCGCAATGCCCAATTTGCTGGCAGGAAGCTGCCCATCAGGGGTGATACCTGACATATTTGGGAGGGAGATTTTTTTGATCATTGTGTAAACCAAATTGCAACTGTCAGGCATTCCAGCTGATAGCTCAGTCTTCATACCTTTTTGACCATTTGAAATCCAAGTATCGAGCTGATTGCTGCTCAAATTAGTTGCAATTGATTCCATTTTTGCGATCTCAACACAGATTCACTGATTCCTCATAACAGTTCTGCCAAGGAGAGTGTGGGTACCAGAAGTGGGATCTGAAGTGGAAGGGCTATTACCCAGCACTTGTCTACCCCGTGAGTGAGATTGCCCTGAGTAATGAGGGATATGGCCATCCTCTTTGGTACCTTCTTGCTCAGGAATGGAAAGATGGCCTGATCAATGCCCAGAGGATGTTCACTGGGACTTACACAGACTACCAGCACAAAGAATGCCCCATATGCACTGAACCAGAAGCAGACATAGCCCACCATTACTATGAATGTGCCATGTTCAAAAAATACTGGTCTTTGATACATTACATCCTATCAGGTGAACAATTGCCACTGGGAATACATCCATTGCAGGATCTTTTTTCACAAAAACCCTGAAAATTGCTCCAATCCAACTATGAGCCTTCATATACCACTATTGTGTATGGGTAATCCACTGTGTGCTCATCGCCAAAGTTTTGAGCAACGAGTGCCCCCACCATAGAGGTTTGGTATTGAGACCATTTGGATTATTTCAAATCAGCTCCATCAGATCCCAAAATTTTTGCACCTAATCCCCAGGTGTTATAAAGCCATACATTTCGCTTTCCCCACCAGATTGCTCATCATATGTGATGAGGCAACTAATTGACTGAGAATCAAATGGCCTGTAAGCCCACCAATGCTAGAACCATGGCTAGCAATGGTGATTACCAATCAGCAATGGTTGGAGGTGCTAGAACTCTAGCAGTTTGAACACCCAATCCTTTTTACCCTTGGCTGAATTGCCTGTATTCTGCCCTCCCCTATTACTTTCCCTTAAATTTATATTAAATAAAGTATGGAGTTTTAAAGAAATCTAGCATAATCAGCTCAGCTTTTGGCTCTAAACTTTAACTCTATAAAAGATCAGTTGCTTGAATCCTGGCGTAATCACTTTTTATACACTTTTTTTAAACTCACTGTCAATTCTGTCTGTCTGTAATTATATCTTACAAGCTCTATTTCAGACACTTATCAGGTAAACTTAAAGCCCAAAAACAAATCTGTGCTAAACTGGGTATCAACAAGAATTAGCCAAACTTTTCATTACAAAACTATCATTTTGTTTATTTATTTATACTGGATGCATTATCTCGAGCAAATAAGCAAAAATCACCAAACTTGGCACAAGTATTCCTTAAAGTTTGGGAATGGAATGTTAATATGTAATTATTTAAAATAATGATATAAAGTTAAATATCAGTTCTATTTAAGATCTAGAACATATATTTCTAATATATTTATACAGCAATTTGGCTGGGTATTTTCATATTCATTTAATTCAATTTTTTCATAGGTTTTTAATAGGGTTGGTAGTTTTTGGTAGTTGTAAGTTCCGTAATTGATTTTTGCTGAGTAGTGGTTTATTTTTTGGTTGATTAGATAGGCTCAATAGTTTCAGTTAAGTGTTTGGTTTTTAGTTAATTTGGCAGGCTTAATTGATTTTAGCAAATTGTTTGGAGGTTGGAATTTTTAATAGGTTTAATGGTTTCTGTACTTATTGATAGCTATCTACCAATATAAAAACTAAAATAATTTAGAATCTGATTGATTTGATAGGTTTATTTTATTTGGCCGAGTGGGTTGATGGTTTTTAATCGAATTGATAGGACATAGTTTAGTTGAGGGGTGATTAGTTTTTGGTTGTTTTGATAAGTTCAGTTAGGCTAACCTGAGTGGTTGGTGGTTTTTGGTTGATTCGATTGAGCAATTAGATTTGGCTGAGTGGTTTTGTTTATCTATAGTATAAAATCTAAATTAATAAATTGAAAATCTGAAATTTTATAGATACCATAGCGAAGCACGGGTAAATCGGCTAGCCATAAAAAAGGACAGTTCAAATCGCATGGTAGCCAACTATAATAAATTATTTTGCTTTACCAAAAACTTATATCTTTTGACATGCATTGCTGATGTGCTAGACCGCTTAGGTGACGCACATTATTTGTGGTCATTGATTTAATTTTAGGCTATTGGAAGATTAAGCTGCTTAAGTTATAAAAAAAGAAGTGTGCTATGGTTAAAGCTAGGTCTTTACCAACCCACTTGCATGCTGCAAGATTAATGCTACGCCCTTGTGACCTTCTAACGGTCCAGGAAAGTATTTATTATGATTTAAAAAGTTCTCATGTATGTTATCTTTCCTTAGAAAACATAACCGTTTATATTGGAATGTTCAAAAGCATTTACAACACATGAAGTAAGTCATCTGCTTCCTTGGTAAGACATATCTCATATCAAGCTGTGGAAGTGCAACTTCTGCAGGGAAAAATTAGAATACCTAGAACTCATTATCAACAATAAGGGCTTATGGACCCAGCCAGAAAAGATCATAGAAATCAAAAAAATGATGTTGCTGACAAGCAAGCACAACGTTCAAGTGTTCCTTGAAAATATCAACTACTATTGCCAATTTGTTGAAAATTTTCAGCAAAATTAAGGAATCTTTAGTCCATCTGCTAAAAATGGAGTAAATTTGATGGACGGCAAATGTCAACTAGCTACTGAAAAACTGATGGGTTTCCTCACCAAGGCTTCAATATTAATGTACCCAAGATTTGAAGAAAGTTTCATTATTACAAATGGACGTGTCCCTCACTGCCATAGGGGCAGTGTTATTAAACTAATGATGAAGGTTATGACAACCCAGTGGTTATTGTAGCTAAATATTAGATGATTACCAATGGAATTGCATGGTAGCAGAGAAGGAGTGTTTGGCAGTAATCTATGCATGTAAGCAGCTATGGGTTAATGTCCATATGGTTCACTTCAGATTAGTGACTGATCACGCCTCTGTTCGCTGTTTACATAATCTAAAGGGGCTAGAAGGGCGACCGACCCAATGTGTTATGAAACTACAAGCTTAAGTTTTTGAGATTTAGCACATTCCAGCGTAAAACACCAAGATGGTGACTTTCTTTCTTCTCTGCCATTTGTGTCATTAGCGTTTGACCTAACCAACGCACTTATGATATATAGTAATTTAACAACATGGCAAATAAGCAAGTAGAGGTTTTGCACTTTGAAAAACTTGGAGACAGATACATTTATTGAAGATGAGGAGCTATACAAAGATCATCAGTGATATAAATTTTTATTTCTCAGGCCAACATAGCATACCAATTTTATTATTAGAGCCCATAAAGCGGTGGGTCATGGGCATTATAAGAAACACTTAATAAGTTTTACAGTACCACTATATAGAATTGTTGCCTTTTTATATCCATGAGATGCTTATCTGTTGTAAGTAATATCAAGCTAAGGCACCCTAATGGAAGGCCACCTCATAACTAATTGGTCAACCCCTTTTTCCTGGCAACCTTCTCTATTAAAATTTTGAGCACAGTGCCTATTAGCTATTATTAATTAAAATATATAATCATGGACATTATTCACCTCACAAAATGGGTGGTGGTCAAGGCAGTCAAAGAACTTGGTGCAACTATGATAGCCAAGTTTGTATTAGATTTTCTTGTCTATCAGTACAGATACAAATCTGTTCTAACAAATAATGGGATAAATTTCTTGTCTTATAACATCCCTAAGCTTAATGATCTAATAATTATTTGAGAGTTTTTGTCTACCCCATATCATCCAGATACCAAGGACACCATGGAATGGTAAGTGGCACTCTTGTGGTCATCTTGCGGAAGTTAATCACTGGCAGGCCCTACAACTGGAATCTATTTCTGCTTTATGCCATGTTTGAATATAATATTGTCTTCCATTCTGCATTGGGGCAATCATTGTTCCAGATAATGTATGTGAAGCACCTCACACTTCCCCAATTTCCTAACATGTGTAAATAGTGAGAAATTTAGTCCCATGACTATACTAATAACCCAACACAGACTTTAATTAAGTTAAAAGTGAAGCATACTAAATGTTCTGTTTAGAAAATGAAGTCCCAAAATTGCGTAATTTAGACTGACAGATTTTGACCACCTTTTGTAAGTCCTGAGGAACGTCCTCTGGGCGTTAATTGGGCCATCCTTCTGTTCATGGGCAAGAAAATACCAAAGAGGATGGCTATACCCCTTGTTACTCAAGGCAATTATACTCGCATGGTAGATGAATGCTGGAAAATAGCCCATCAGCTTCAGATCCCACTTTCAGCACTTGCACTCTCCTCAGCAGAACTATTATGATGAATTAAGTAAAATCTGTGCTAAGATCACCCAAATAGAATCAATTGCAACTAATTTGAGTGGCAATCAGCTGGATACTCAGATTTCAAATGGTCAAAAAGGTATGAAGGTTGAGCTATTGGCTGATATGCCTGACAGTTGCAAATTCAGTTTACACGATGATCAAAATCTTCCCCCTCCCAAATCTGTCAGGCATCACCCCCGATGGGCAGCATCCTGCCAGAAAATTGGGCGTTGCACCTGATGCAATACCACTGACTTCAACTTGGCTCATCACCAAATCTTGCGATGTTGACCCCCAGGAAACTAACCCACCCATTTCTGAATAGTTCACCATTTAGGTCAAACTGACTGAAACTTGGCTTGTTGCCAAATTTTGCAATGTTGGTCCCTAGGGAACTAACCCGCCTATTCCCAAATAGTTCACCACTCAGATCGAACTTATGGAACCCAATCCCAGCTTATTTTCCCCCCAAAATTGATGACTATTTAATTGGGCACATCGCCCTGAGAAAATTGTTGGTCAATTCTCTTCCCTTAAATTTCCCAATAAAAACACCCTCCCCCAAATTTCCGTTTTTATCAGTTGAGATCTAAGTTCCCTTCCAGTTCCATATCTGTTGTACCAGCAGCAGTGCCCCTGGCATTCTGGTCCACCACTTGGATGCTCCAGCATTCAGGCTGGTAGGCCAGTCTATTTTCTACTTGCCATCTGCCTGACACCTTTGTTATTGGGAACTGGTCTAATACTATGATAACTCTTTCTAAACAGGCCTGCTCTCTCAACAGGTGCTTGTGAAGAGTTGAAACAGTTGCAGTAAGCATTTTATTGATCATAGGGTGCATTACTAAGCAATATGGACAGTCTTATTCTCAGGTACTTTAGACGTTAAATCATGGTAACAAGTATGTCTGACCTTATTTAAAACTTGGAATTTACTTAACAATATATATTTTTCTAAGAATTCTGGAACCCCTCTAAACCTCTTCTGATAACAGTAAGGATAAGTATAAATTTTTACAGTAACTAATATATATTTAGCATTAATAGCAACAAATAAAAACAACATTAAAGGAAGATCCCTAAAATTAGTCATTTTATTTTAAAGTATAGAAAGTATATATAGTATATGTGGGATTTGGGGAGCTAAAAGTAGTTTTTGGTTTATAGAAAAGTCAAATTTTACTCCTTAAATGATTCTGTATCTGTATTCTAGTAAAAGGGTTAGAGAAGTTCAAACCCCTAATTTTTCTTTCTTATGGATTTTTTTGCAGGCTATAATGTGGACTCTTGCTTGTTTTAAGGTGTGGATATTGTTCTTAGGCTATTTGTGGCTCCTGTGGATCCTGTTAATACTGTAGCTCTTGAAGCTGTATGGGTAACTTGATTGAATCAATTAATTTAATTTTTAAAATTAATATGCTTCCCAATCTAATATTATGCTCACTTCTTGGAGCTGTATGAACAGGGAAACTCTTATTTTATTTTGAGGTGGGCCAACCTGGGGACAATACCGCACTGATTAATGGGAAATTGAATGAATGGGAAAGGAGGATAAAATCTGGAAGACCTCCATGCGCGGCTTATGATAGGCCAGAAACTCCATGGACCACCTTTGCTAATTGCTATCTTGGTTTGGGGCATTGGTGCGCAACGCCAACACAGTCATAATTGTCCCCTACCCAAAGTTCCTGTACCAGAATCAAACTCAGGGAGGCAGCAGTAGAGGTCCCTATTCTACCACTGGGGTATCCTCCCCTGAACAGGGAAACTCTATTTGGATTGATTTAGTAATTTGTTTAAGTTTAGTGGGAAAACAGAGGTATACGTGATGTTTTTTGGAACGTCATTTGCAAAGTCATGATCATACTCTTATTGACTGGTATTTATACTGATGCATTTTCTGACTTCATCATGAGCATATATCATTATAAGCGGCAATCAAGGGTATATAAAGGCCTCTGTTGTCAGAATTTTTAGACAATTCAGAGCCTATGAAAGGTGCTTCAGAAACCTATAAATTGTTTTGGTCACTGGCTGTACTAGGAGAGACTTGTTCATTATTCTGGACATTATAGTATTTGTATCATTAAAAATATAAGATATATTTAGGTTTTCTATAAGGGCTTTCCATAGTTCAAGAGTTCAACCCTTTAGTTTAGCCTTTCTCATCAAAACAATGGTTTTAGATTAGTGAATTAGAACACATATGAAAAGACCATTTATGATCATTGAGAAGACATCTACTGATGTCCAAACTTTAATAAATCTTAAAAAAAAGATACCTTATCAATCAAGTAAATGCAAAGTTCCTAAAGGATTACCAAAAGTGCTCCAGCCTAAAGGCCACAGCCTCTCAAAGATCCAATTACCCAACCCTTTTTGCTCTCTGATGTTTGGTCATGTGGGAATATTGTTTAACTTGGGCAGACCAACCACAAGATATAAAAAATATATAATTATACTTTAATATAAAAAACTAATAACTAGATTGAGAGTTCAATTGATCTGGACCCTTAATGGCGGCAATCTATAGTTTATAATATTAGTAACTTTATTATGCCTCACTTTTACAGCTTGTTATTACAGATGGCTTTGCAATAAATCATCATTTATAGTAGAATGGAATGTTACAATTTAATCTTCATCACCCCAATGGCGCTTTTATCTTAATCCAATTTTAAATAATAAATTATGTTGACCTTATGGCCCTGTAACTTGAATCACTTATTTAAGATATCACTTGATCCCCATGTTAGCATAGAACTAATTTACTAGTTTTATTGTTAGTATTCTCAGCTATTGTTGGCATCTCATCCCTATTAAGTCAATTATTAAAGTTATTGGGATTTTTGCCCATATTTCCAGCTTACTAAATTACCAGGGATCGCTGGGAGATAATTCCATAATGCGAAGTGAATTGGATATTGGTTGACCCTGATTTCAGGGTAACAATGCTTAAGGGATTTAAGGTTATTCCCCTGAGTTGAATCTATCAGGGATCAATCCAGATGAATTCTTAAGATCTCATCAGGCATAGTTGCCAACAAAGTATAGGCATCTGATAGTTGATAAACTATCAGGTGTACTGATTGGGATTGGTGGGGTTTCATCACCAACCAATTGGAAATTTAAGGATCAAGTTGTGAGGCGAGTGATGCTGCCTGCAACTAGCGAATTGATCAGTTGGTTCATGACCTGCCTTAGTGAGTAACAAGTCCCATTACCTAATCAGGTCGCTAGCCAAATATGGTTGGTTTGCTGGGATCAAGAGGAAAATGTTAGGACACATTTTTTGACTCTTTCCATTTTAGGTCTTAAGGATGTCCAATGATGGAATCCTAACCAGGATGAGGAAGACCATCACCACTGAAACAAGGATGGGTAATTTAATGGCAGCAGCTGCCGTTTCATTGAGGAGGTGCCAACTGAGGGTTGGGAGCCAAATTCTCACTATAAATTCCCTAAAGAATTCACTAATAAAAAAGGTCACTTTTACCAGAGTATATTCTTAATATACTTTATCAGAAGCCATTTTAAGTTCTATTATTTCTCAAGGAAATTATTGCTGTGGGCTCTAATTAGGAGACTCTTTAAGATAAAGAGTAGGAACTGAATGGGATCCAGAGAAGAGAAGCTGAATATAATTGGGGATTGCTGCCAACAGTGTGTCATCAAAGAGAAACTGTAAATAGGAATCTGAGCATAGATAGAGTTAGGCAGTACCAGGGTATGCATACCTATTCAGGAAATCATAAGTATTTCAAGAGGAAATACTAGCCAAGCGTTGGGCCAAACTCTAGTACTTCAATTTAACTATGGATATTAGTCTCTATACTATTATCAATGATTACATTTCACTGTCAAACAACGCAGAAGTTTCACAACAATAAACCTATGCAGTTAATACATTTATAGGGGTTATTAGATGAGAATAATCAGAAAACCTATAAATTTTAACAATTGATGCTAACTACAGGGGTGTAGTTGATTAGAAGATATTAGAACGTGATTTCATATAACAAAATAAGTAAACTATGGACGGAGTTGGCAAGCTTTAACCAGAACACCCTGAACATGGCGGATTATTGAGAATTTGATGCCTTGGAGGAAAGAGTCAACAAGATGGAGGAAGGAGTCAATAATGTCACAAGTTTGAAAATGAGTTACTTAGAAAATAATATCATTGAAGAAGAAAGAAGGGGACTTAGTTTGAGAAGTCTATTTATGAAAATGGAGCATAAAGTAGATTGCGTTCATTTAAGAGCAATCAGCGCAGATTTTGAGTGGCTGATTAAACAGGTCAAGTAGTTGAAGACTCACAAATGTGAATGCAAGCCATATGTGGCAACTGATGCTGAAGAAAGAACTCCTCAGATGCTAGTTGGAAAGATGACTACCTTAAGAAACATGTCGCCCACTTTTACTGCTATTTTGGAGATGATGCCCAAAATTACTCCCCAAGTGAGCTGAGTAGCCAAACCAAGAGAGGTGGCTAGAGAAACCTAGGAAGAATTTAAAGTGACACCAAAATTGCTGACTTTTCATTGGGATAACGCCCCTGCTTTTTTCTGATTGTTTGATATGAAAATGTACAGATATGGTGATTGTCAAAAGCTAACAATGGTGATGAATTGCCTAGATACTGATTATCAAAACCTAGTATTGCCCCATCTAGAGGGGGATAACTGGTCATATGAAGAGGCCAAAGCGGCCATTATGAAGGAATTCAGAAGCTTGACATGCATGTTGAAGTGCAAACAAGAGTTTATGGGCATTCAATTCTATAAAGATGATCCCTTATCAAGCTTTGCTGATCGTTTTTACCAGGAATCACAAAATTCTGGTCAAAGCAAAAGTGCTGGATGATTTTAATGCCCGAATTGCACTACAAGCGGCCCTACAGCCCTATTGCAGTTTGCATTAGATGATGTCTTTTTTGTTTGTGACGGAAATTACCACCTCTCAGATGGTAGACGATTTAAAAATCTTGGGAGCTACCTTTGATTCCCAAATAGAAGTTTCAAATCAAATCCAGTATGAAATTTGAATCCCATGAGGGGGAGTGAGGGCGCTAAAGAGATGAATAACTAAACTATGTCAGGAAATAAGCACAAAGACTTTAAACGGATCAATAAAAAGGAGAATGTCTATTACCAGTGTGGAGGAAAGGGACATTTCACTGTGCAAAGCAAGAAACCTAAAGATCAAATTAACATGGTCCAAGTGAAAGAGTCTGCACCCGCAAAGGAGTTAGTAAAGGGCCTGCGGCCTAGAAGGAGAACAGTCTAGAGCTGTGTAGAAGCATGTTCCTCCTGATATTGTGCATGATAAAATTGACATCAGAGATTTGTTTGTGGATTAAGACAAGCAGGATCATCTGTATCAAGTAGTCAATTTTGACGTGAGTGTGGTAACAAGATCTGGGAAGAAGTGTAAGGAGAGTGTCTATAACTCTTTTGTTCCCAGCGTGGCAGTGCGCTATGCAAAGGCCAGCGCAAGGGAACTAGCCATTAGTGCCAGAGTGATTAGAGCCCAGCAGAGGGTGCTGGAGCAATAACCGCTTAGGCATAAAATTGCGAATTTTATAATAAAAACCCATATAAGGGTGATGCGGTGCACATATGGGATGGGGTTAGATGGCCCAGGTTAAAGGGATCTTGGGCGGACAAATGGTGCATGAGGGGAGAGCAGCATGGTACTTGCAATGGCAAATGTAATGGAACGCGAGACCTCCTCAAAGAGGTTTGCGCACAGGAGCGTTCAGAATATTATAAAATAAAATAACTTAAAAATGGGGTATAGGTTTATTTGGGAGTCAACCAACAAGGACAGTTGGTCAGGGAAAATGTATCTAAACTTGACCGGGGAAATAGGGTTAATGCCGCAGTGGGCCCAAGCACTGACTCACCAATAGGGTGATACTGCTGTCAGAGTTGATGGAATAGGCCAAAACTGACTTCACTTGAGTGATCAATTGAAGTTGGATTTGACCCAAGCGCGTTATTTCAAAAATTAAAGGGGGGTTCAAAACCCTGCTCCTTGACTAACCAAATCAAACCATCCTTGTTCATTTGGTAAATCGTTTGTTTTAATGCCTGGCTCAACGTTAAGGGCTGGGCACATGGCACCCCACTAGGACCAACCTGGGCATATTTTTCCCGAACCCAGCGCTAGTCTAGGTTGTGCTTCAGGCCAGGGAGGTCCTGTAACTTCACCTTTTTGGCCTCCAAGCGCCCAGCCTTATCTTTGGGGTTGGTCCCAACTATTATGTCATGTTCATATGACATTACCCTCTCCTCCCGAAGGGGCTCAACCCCTCCAGGGGCTTGCGCCAGGGAAAAGATCTTGTGCAGGGGCCAACTTCATGGTGGCAATGGTCAGTTTTGGTTGGGATCCAGCAGCCTGGGGAAAACGCTGGTGGAAGGCGTCAATCAATTCTTGGGCATGCACACGGTCGCACGCTGGAACCCAACTGTTTTCTGCAGTGTCAAAGCCCTTCCAGGATACCAGGTACTCGAGTCTTCTTTAACATGGCGTGAGGCAACTATCTCTTCCACCTCCCACTCTGGCGCCCCATCCATGAGATAAGCGTCAGGAGTCTCTGGTGGGGGGCCCTTGAACAATTTCAGTTTGCTCTCATGAAAGACCGAGAAGATCTAGAATGGGGGGGAGATCTAGCTGATATGAGGCATGGCTCACCTTTCTAACAACGCGGTAAGGTCCAATCCTCTTAGGGCCCAGCATCTTGCAAGGCTGCTTGATAGGGATGCTACGTGCATCAAGCATCACAAGATCCCCTTCCTTATATGCTGGACCCACTTGGCGCTTCCCATCAGCGAGCTCCTTATATACCTGCATAGCCACCTCCAAGCTTGTGGAAACCCCCTGGTGGACCTTCTTGATTGTCTTGGCAAACTCCATCACCACTATAACCTTTGACCCACAGCTGGGCTCTATGTTAAAGGCGGGGTTAGAGCCATGGCTGACGAAAAATGGAAAGCAGCTGATCAAAAAAGTGCAAGGTATTGTTGTAGCTAAACTGGGCCATGGGAAGGTGAGAAGCCCAATTTGAATGATCTGCAGTAGTGTAACACCGCAGAAACTGTTCCAAGAACTGGTTCACTCGTTCAGTCTGCCCATCTGATTGGGGATGATAGGCAGTTGAATGGCAAGGGCGAATTGAAGAGTTTTACACAACTCTTCCCAAAACACAGAGGTAAACTGTGGGCCTCAATCACTGATAATAACTTGGGGGACCCCAAGTAGCGCAAACACATGGGTAACGAATAACCTAGCCATCTCAGCTGCGGTTATGGTGGTTCTGCAAGGAATAAAGTGGGCAAACTTTATGAAGCGGTCCACCACTACCATGGTGGCATCATAACCATCTGAGACAGGAAATCTACAATGAAATCAACCAAGAAGGAGGTACTGGGCCCATCAGCCTTTTGGACTGGTACCAACAACCCTGCTAAAGGTTGACGATTGGGTTTCATCTGGTTGCATACCAGGCACTCCTTACAATACCGGCCCACTTGAGCTGACAAGCCCTTCCAATTGTATGTGCAATGTATCAGCTCTAAGGTCTTTGCTCTCCCTGAATGACCAATGGTGATTCCATCATGATGGTCCCAAAATGATTTCCAGGCGCAGTGGTCCAGCAGGTACACAAAGGCGTCCCTGGAACCACACCATCTCATCCTTTACGTGATAGCCCCTTGATAGATCCTCTTGATTTGAAGCGCTTTTTTCAAGGACCATGGCATATTCGCCTGACAGAGGCTGAGAGAGGACGACCTTTCTGAACATACCATATTTTTCCGCGTTATCCAGAGATGCAAGTGGTGTCCCGTTAGCCAGGGAGAGGAAGCAAAGACAGAATTTTACTTGAAGGGATAATAACCTGGGCGTTGTGCACCTCTACCTCCAGGGGGTCAGGGGCTAAAGCAGGGTTGCAGATCAAAGCATCTGCCAAACCATTATCCTTGCCCTTGGTGAGCTCATACATGAAAGCAAATTGGGCAAGGGTCTCATGCCAATGGGTCTGCCGTGGGGTTAGGACATGAGGCGCACGGTAGTACAGCAAGGCACGGTGGTCTGTACATATGCGGAATGTTTGGGTAGAGCCATGAAAGTGGTGACACCAATATGTCAGCGCCTCCACCACTGCTAGTAACTCCTTGTCATAAAAAGGCGTAATTCAACTCTGGCAAAAACATTTTCCTAGAAAAATATCCCACCGGATGCTCTATCCCATCTTCGCCTACTTGTAATAAGGCAGCCGCTATGGTGAAGTTGGAGGCATCAGTTGACGCAATGAACTCCTTGGATGGGTCACCATGGTGAAGAACAGTCGTGGACAACAGGGTGCACTTCACTTCTTGGAAAGCATCCTCCAAAGTGGGGGACCACTGAAGCACCTTGGCACCGCTAGCCTTGTATAGGGGAGCTGCCACCTCAGACAGATTGGGAGTGAACTTCTGGAGGAACGTGCACGTCCCCAAAAAGCTCCTTAATTCCTTAACTGAAGTTAAGGTAGGCCACTCATGAATCACCTTCTCCTTGTCTGGAGTTATCATGTGTCCTAGGCCAAACATGACGTTGCCCAGAAACGTGACCTGGGACTTAAAGAACTCGCACTTAGAAATTATCAATGTAAGGCTGGCTCCTTTAACCGCTCTACCACTTGCTGAAGGTGAACTGATGGGACTTCTGATCAGGGGAAAACACCAGTATAGCATCTATGTAGGCAACCGCGCATACCCCTAACAGGTCCCCCATTGCTGCATCAATGTGGCGTTGAAAGATAGCAGGGGCATTCTTAAGCCCAAAGGGCATGACCCAAAACTGGAAGATCCCTTTTCTGGTATGGAATGCAGTCAACCACCCTTGTCCCTTTTTAATCCAGATCTGATTGAACGCGTTGAGGCAATCCATCTTGGAGAAGACCTTTGCCTTCCCCACATAGTGTGAAATCTGGGAATCCAAAGGGATGGGATGGAGGTCTGATACAGTAACGTTGTTAAGGTTACCATAGTCTACTCAGGGGCGTAAGGTACAGTCTGACTTCTCCATGAAGAGTAGGGGGGAGCATACAGGGGAGGTACGATGAAAAATCGCACCATTGGCTAACTGTTCTTTTACCCACACATTCAACGCCTCCTCCTCCCAGACAGTTAAAGGGTAAATAAGGGAAGAGATACGCACTAGATCCACCATGAGCTTATAGTCACAATTAAACTCAGAGTGCTCAGGTAGTGCGTTGGCAGATGCTGCATCAAAGAAAGGATTCCAAACCCTCCAAGCAAGAAGGTATAGGAATTTCCACTGAGGGCTTCTGCATTGAGGCAAGGTGACAAGGGATACAGTGGGGACAATGGGGCAAGTTGCCTGGGGCGTTTTCTTCTGACAGAGGCACAACAAATGTGCGACCATTATTCATGATGAGGGACAAGGTATTCTCCTTTAGGTTAGTTCTAACGTCAAACTTCCGCCACCACTCCACACCCAAAATGATAGGGAACAGGAGGTTATTGATCGCACTGAAGTGATCAGACAATTGGTACTTGCCAACCTGATAGTCCACTGTCCTAATGATCTTAAGAGTGGGAATACCTTGGGATGCCCCTCCTCTAACCATATCACCTGACAATTAACTCAGTCCAATGTAATCGGCTAGGTACTGGTCCATATAGTTTCCAGTGGCGCCAGTATCCACCAAAAGTAGTGGTGAGCTTCCTTAAAGGAGAGGAGAGGGTGGCAGTCAGCAAAAATACCCATAATGGTCTTTATTTATGGAAGACAATGACAACAAATCACCAAATATTTTATCATCTGGTTCAAGACTTCAAACAGAATGGGTTTTGGAATCAAAAAAGGGATGGGATATTTGACCACTCTTAATACTGAGGCCACATACCCCACCATGCCTTCTGCAGGTGCATATACTTGATTATATTTAGAACGAAGTTCCTTCTCCACCTCCTGAGTGTGCTAGATCATGGTAGAGGTCAACTGTGGGTTCTTAGGGGTAATCTGATACACTGGAATAGGGTCCTCATCCAAGCCATATGAACTAATGTAAGATTCAGAGATATAGTCCAGGGATTCATTATAAAACATGTTTTTAGACATGAATGACCCTATCCCTGGAGCTGTGATGGAGTGCCCAACGTTATCCAAGGCCAACACCCCCAGGCCCATTTACGCCAATTCCTCAGGCATCGTCTGAATGCACTGGCGACGGAAAATCATTTCTCAGAATAGAATTTATTTTATTTTTTGGAAAATCAGGGAATAACAACTTTCGGACATCAAAGTGTCCAAAACCACCAGGTACAAACATGAAGGGTGGATACTTTCCAATTGGAGGTAACCAAAATAACGCCAAGCTACTCCAAACTTTGTGAAAAAGAGATAACAGCCGTGCGGCTAATGACAGCCAGAGCCCACAGCTGATGGCCACTGTTTCCACATCAGAAAAGTTCCACATGGAAAAAGTTCATGCACAAAAAATGTGGTTGGTTGACTAATGTAAGGAGAGTGTCTATAACTCTCCTGTTCCCAGCGTGGCAGTGCGCAGTGCACCAGGCCAGCGCCAGGGAACTAGCCAATAGTATCAGAGTGATTAGAACCCTTCAGAGGGTGCTGGAGCAATAATTGCTTAGGCATAAAATTGCGAATTTTATAATAAAAACCCATATAAGGGTGACGCAGTGCACATATGGGATGGGGTTAGATGGCCCAGGTTGGAGGGATCCTGGGCGGACAAATGGTGCATGAGGGGAGAGCAGCATGGTACTTGCAATGGCAAGTGTAATGGAACGCGAGACCTCCTCAAAGAGGTTTGCGCACAAGAGCGTTCAGAATATCTAATAAAATAACTTAAAAATGGGGTATGGGTTTATTTGGGAGTCAACCAACAAGGACAGTTGGTCATGGAAAATGTATTAAAACTTGACCGGGGAAGTAGGGTTAATGCCGCAGTGGGCCCAAGCACTGACTCACCAATAGGGTGATACTGCTGTCAGAGTTGATGGAATAGGACAAAACTGACTTCACTTGAGTGATCAATTGAAGTTGGATTTGACCCAAGCGCATTATTTTGAAAATCAAATGAATTTCAAAGCCCCACTCCTCAACTAACCAAATTGAACCATCCTTGTTCATTTGGTAAATCATTTTTTCTAACGCCTGGCTCGACGTCAAGGGCTGGGCACTTGGCACCCCACTAGGATCAACCTGGGCATATTTTGCCCTTACCAAGCGCTGGTTTAGGGTGTGCTTCAGGTATGGGAGGCCCTGTAACTTCACTTTTTGGGCCTCCAAGTGCCCAGCCTTATCTTTGGGGTTGGTCCCCACTATTATGTCATGTTCACATGACAAGAAGGTGATTGGCCCTGAGATAATTAAAGAGGTTGCTTGGCCATACACTTGACAATTGGTGGACAAGACATAAGCTGCAGATAATCCTAAGGAATTGACCAAAGTTTGATTAGATGAGGCAAACCTGTCAATCCCCTCAGCACGATCAAGGAATCATTCCTTGATTTATCAGTGCAATTAATTTACACCCTTGATTTAGCTAATAACACCGCTATACACTCAGTAAATACTATCTTACAATACTCCAAGTGTATATATGTTTATATACTAGTGAATTGAGTACGGGTGAGGGCAATTGTTGACAGCAGAGCGCCCATTGATATTGTCTCAACCAAGTTGGTGAAAAGGATGAATATCTCGCCTGACTTGGAACACAAGAAAGAGTATGGGACAGCTGGGCTGAATACCACCATCTCATGTGGAGCGTAAAGCACTCTACCACTTTAATTTGGATCCTTGGTGGTATCTTCTCCAGCGATATTTTTGTCAAAAGATTATGATATTCTGATTGGGATGGAATTTCTATTAATGTATGGAGTTAAATGTTTCTTTGGGGATAATATGTTGACCATATTGAGTCAAACGTTACCATTGGTCTATCAAAAGGATGGGGAAGCTCCACTAAGTATAAGAAATATCTTCATCAACTTGATATACAATGATGGCATGGTCCCAATTTGATGCCAACTAGTTGGCCAGAAGTGATGAGAGATGCTGACGGAAATACTAGAAAATTGGGGAATTCCACTGATTATCAATAATGTGAAAATCATACCGCCAGGATCACAAATAATAGTTGACATGGGGTTAACATTAGAGATACTGGAGCTGCTGTATGAGGAGGTTGGAAGCACCTGGAAGAAGTCCAGAGTAGAGCCTTGGGTGGCTCCTGGAATAATAATGCTGGGCCATGGAGAAATTCAAGTTCGCCTAGCAAATTTAAGCAAAGAACCAATGAAGATTGAAAAGAATCATATTGTCACATTTGTTCACCTAATCCAGATGGCTGGACTGAGGAAATTTTACGATTTTGGGACCCTCAATGGAATGGGATTGCCAGCTGGGGTAGCTGAGAGTATCAATCTATTGGTTGATTGAGAGCAACTCACTGATCTGACAGAAGGACAGCAAGAGGAGGAGCTCAAATTGTTCAAAAAATATTGAGAAGTATTGCCTAGGATGACCAAGGTTTTGTAAGGAGAGTGTCTATAACTCTCCCGTTCCCAGCATGGTAGTGCACAGCGCACAAGGCCCACATCAGGGAACTAGCTGTTAGTGCCAAAACCAAAAGAGGCCAGCAGAAGGTGCTGGAGCAATAACAGCTTAGGCCGAGAAAAGTGAGATTTATGATGAAAACGCCAGTAGAAGTGTCACGGTGCACATATTGGAAAGGGTTAAGCGACCAAGATTGGATGGAATCTGGGTGGACAAACGGTGCACAAGGGGAGAGCTGCACGGAATTTGCCATGGCAAGGATAATGAAGCGTGAGACCTCCTCAAAGAGGTTCACGCACAGGAGTGTTCAGAAAAGCATAAATATTTAAAAATAATGTAAACGGGAAAGGGTTTTATTTGGGAGTTGACCAACAAGGACAGTTGGTCAGGGAAAATAAATCTAAACTTGACCGGGGAAATAGGGTTAATGCCGCAGTGGGCCCAAGCACTGACTCACCAATAGGGTGATACTGCTGTCAGAGTTGATGGAATAGGACAAAACTGACTTCACTTGAGTGATCAATTGAAGTTGGATTTGACCCAAGCGCGTTATTTCAAAAATTAAAGGGGGGTTCAAAGCCCTGCTCCTTGACTAACCAAATCAAACCATCCTTGTTCATTTGGTAAATCGTTTGTTTTAACGCCTGGCTCAACGTTAAGGGCTGGGCACTTGGCACCCCACAAGGACCAACCTGGGCATATTTTGCCCGAACCCAGCGCTGGTCTAGGGTGTGCTTCAGGTCTGGGAGGCCCTGTAAATTCACCTTTTTGGCCTCCAAGCGCCCAGCTTTATCTTTGGGGTTGGTCCCCACTATTATGTCATGTTCACATGACATTAACCTCTCCTCCCAATGGGGCTCAACCCCCCCTCCAGGGGCTTGCGCCAGGGAAAAGATCTTGTGGTCAGGGGCCAACTTCATAATGGTGACAGTTGGTTTTGGTTGGGATCCAGCATCTTGGGGAAAATGCTGGTGGAAGGCGTCAATCAGTTCTTGGACATGCACACAGTCGCACGCTGGAACCCAACTGTTTTCTGCAGTGTTAAAGCCCTTCCAGGATACCAGGTACTTGAGTCTTCTTTTAATGCGGCATGAGGAAACTATTTCTTCCACCTCCCACTCTGGCGCCCCATCCATGAGATAAACCTCAGGAGTCTCTGGTGAAGGGCCCTTGAACAACGTCAGATTGTTCTCATGAAACACAGAGAAGATCCAGAATGAGGGGGGGAGATCTAGCTGGTATGAGGAATGGCCCACCTTTCTAACAACGCGGTAGGGGCCAATCCTCTGAGGTCCCAGCTTCTTACATGCATGCTTGATTGGGATGTTACAAGCATCAAGCGTCATGAGATCCCCTTCCTTGTATGCAGGACCCACTTGGCACTTCCAATCAGCGTTCTTCTTATATATCTGCATAGCCGCCTCCAAGCTTGTGGAAACCCCTGGTGGACCTTCTTGATGGTCTTGGCAAAGTCCACCACCGCTTCAACCTTCGACCCACAGCTGGGCTCCATGTTAAAGGCGGGGTTAAATCCATGGCTGGCGAAAAAAGGGTAACAGCCAATCGAAGAGTGCAAGGTATTGTTGTAGCTAAACTGGGCCATGGGAAGGTGAGAAGCCCAATCTGAATGATCTGCTGCGGTGTAACACCGCAGAAACTGTTCCAAGCACTGGTTAACTCGATCAGTCTGCCCATATGATTGGGGGTAATAGGCAGTTGAATGGCAAGGGCGAATCTGAAGAGCCTTACACAACTCTTCCCAAAAATGGAGGTAAACTGAGGGCCCCAGTCAATGATAATTTCTTGGGGGACCCCATGAAGTTCAAACACATGGGTGACAAAAAGCCTAGCCATCTCAGCTGCAGTTATGGTGGTTCTGCAGGGAATAAAGTGGGAAAACTTCGTGAACTGGTCCACCACTACCATGATGGCATCATAACCATCTGAGACTGGTAACTCCACAATGAAATCAACTGAGATGGAGGCACAGGGCCCATCAGCCTTTTGGACTGGTACTAACAACCCTGCTAAATGTTGATGATTGGGTTTCATCTGTTTGCATACCAGGCACTACTTGCAAATAACGGCCCACCTGAGCTGGAAGGCCCTTTCAGTTGTATGTGCGATGTATCAACTCCAAGGACTTTGCTTTCCCAGGATGACCAATGGTGATTCCATCATGATGGTCCTGAATGATTTCCAGGCGCAGTGGTCCAGCAAGTACACAAAGGCGTCCCTGGAACCACACCATCTCATCATTTATGTGATAGCCCCTGGATAGATCCTCTTGATTTGATGTGCTCTTTTCAAGGACCATGGCATATTCGCCCATCAGAGGCTTAGAGAGGACGACATTTCTGAACATACCATATTCCTCCGCGTTATCCAGAGGTGCAAGCGCTGGCCCATTAGCCAGGGGAGAGAGAAGATACAACAGAATTTTATTTGGAGGGATAATAACCTGGGTGTTGTGCACCTCTACCTCCAGGGGGTCAGGGGCTAAATCAGGGTTGCAGATCAAAGCATCTGCCAAACCATTATCCTTGCCCTTGGTGAGCTCATACATGAAAGCAAATTGGGCAAGGGTCTCATGCCAATGGGTCTGCCGTGGGGTTAGGACATGAGGCGCGCGGTAGTACAGCAAGGCACGATGGTCTGTACATATGCAGAATGTTTGGGTAGAGACATGAAAGTGGTGACACCAATATGTCAGCGCCTCCACCACTGCTAGTAACTCCTTGTCATAAAAAGGCGTAATTCAACTCTGGCAAAGACATTTTCCTAGAAAAATATCCCACCGGATGCTCTATCCCATCTTCGCCTACTTGTAACAAGGCAGCCGGAATGGCGAAGTTGAGGCAGCAGTCAACACAATGAACTGCTTGGAAGGGTCGACATGTCAAAGAACAGTCGTGGATAATAGGGTGCACTTCACTGCTTGGAAAGCATCCTCCAAAGTGGGGGACCACTGAAGCACCTTGGCACCGCTAGCCTTGTATAGGGGAGCTGCCACCTCAGACAGATTGGGAGTGAACTTCTGGAGGAACGTGCACGTCCCCAAAAAGCTCCTTAGATTCCTTAACTGAAGTTAAGGTAGGCCACTCATGAATCACCTTCTCCAGGTCTGGAGTTATCATGTGTCCTTGGTTGAACACGACGTTGCCCAGAAACGTGACCTGGGACTTAAAGAACTCACACTTAGAAATTTGTAAGGCTGGCTGCCTTTAACCGCTCCACCACTTGCTGAAGGTGAACTGATGGGACTCCTGATCAGGGGAAAACACCAGTATATCATCTATGTAGGCAACCGCGCATACCCCTAACAGGTCCCCCATTGCTGCATCAATGTGGCGTTGAAAGATAGCAGGGGCATTCTTAAGCCCAAAGGGCATGACCCAAAACTGGAAGATCCCTTTTCTGGTATGGAATGCAGTCAACCACCCTTGTCCCTTTTTAATCCAGATCTGATTGAACGCGTTGAGGCAATCCATCTTGGAGAAGACCTTTGCCTTCCCCACATAGTGTGAAATCTGGGAATCCAAAGGGATGGGATGGAGGTCTGATACAGTAACGTTGTTAAGGTTACCATAGTCTACTCAGGGGCGTAAGGTACCATCTGACTTCTCCATGAAGAGTAGGGGGGAGCATACAGGGGAGGTACGCTGAAAAATCGCACCATTGGCTAACTGTTCTTTTACCCACACATCCAACGCCTCCTCCTCCCAGACAGTTAAAGGGTAAATAGGGGAAGAGATACGCACCAGATCCACCATGAGCTTGAAGTCACAATCAAACTCAGTGCTCATGGAGTGCGTTGGCGGATGCTGCATCAAAGAAAGGATTCCAAACCCTCCAAGCAAGAAGGTATAGGAATTTCCACTGAGGGCTTCTGCATTGAGGCAAGGCGACAAGGGATACAGTGGGGCCAATAGGGCAAGTTGCCTGGGGCGTTTTCTTCTGACAGAGGCACAACGAATGTGCGACCATTCTTCATGATGAGGGACAAGGTATTCTCCTTCAGGTTAGTTCTAACGTCAAACTTCCGCCACCACTCCACACCCAAAATGATAGGGAACAGGAGGTTATTGATCGCACTGAAGTGATCAGACAAGTGGTACTTGCCAACCTGATAGTCCACTGTCCCAATGATCTTCAGAGTGGGATTACCTTGGGACGCCCCTGCTCTAACCATATCACCTGGCAAGTAACTCAGTCCAAAGTAATCAGCTAAGTACTAGTCCATAAAGTTTCCAGAGGCGCCAGTATACACCAAAATAGTATTGGTGAGCTTCCCTAAAGGAGAGGAGAGTGTGCAGTCAACAAAAATATCCAGAATGGTCTTTATTGATGGAAGACAATGCCAAAACTTCATCAAAAATTTATCCTCTGGCTCAAGCATGCAAACAGAATTGGTGTTGGAATTAAAAAAGCTGGTGGGATATCTGGCCACTCTTAATACTGAGGCCACATACCCCACCATGCCTTCTGCATGTGCATATAATTGATTATATCTTTAGACGCAGTGCCTTTTCCACTTCCTGAGTGCGCCTAATCATAGTGTAACAGACTGGCTTTTCCAGTAATGAACAAAAGAATTGGGCAATACCAACCAGGTATTTTCCACAAACTAGAAAAACCCCAGATTGTGCTCTGAAAGTCCTCATTCCACTAAAATAAGGTTGAAGCCATCCCTGAATAATGGTTAGGATAATACTTAATCCTAACAATGATCCTTGGCTCCAGGTGAGGGCCAATAGAGAATTCCTTAAGTGACTGAGTTCAGTGTCCTGGGGAAAGGCATTCATCATAGTATATTACTCAATAAATTTAGTATTAAATTATTTTTATTAAGATGTTTATTGAGCCAACTGAGTATGAACACAGAATTGAGGAATAAAATTATACTCAATTCTTTTT